>PYAF01000511.1:255708-283042 GCA_007407185.1 Glycine tomentella | reverse complement strand
ATAGATATATCTATTATCAAATAACTAAATATGTTATTTTAGGTAATTTGACATTTAATAACTAAGTTATTAATTAATCTGACCAAACGCTCATCATGTATCTAATAAAGCTTTGATGATATTGAATTATTTATTATTAATTTTTTAGAAAGTCGGGACAATATTTCCAATATTAGAAAGTACAAACTCAAAAGTGACCAATAAATAAATTCCTAGTAAAAATAATTTTTTATTTTTATAATTTTATATTGATTACTATTTATTATATAAATAATAATAAAATTATAATTGGAATAATGAAATATTAAAAAAATGAATGAGTATTATATTAGATGTTTTTATAATAATATAATATCTGATACCAATGAGATCTGTCACTTGTGTCAACTAAAAGTGGTTCTACTAACATGGATTATAAATTCGCAACTTTGATGAAAAGTCAAACATGCTTTGTACGTAGTTGCATTGGTGTAGACGAAACTTGAGCAGCATTAGCACTGATCTAGGGTCTTCTATCAGACAAGATAGAAGAAAGTATGGGTTTGATATTTTACAATAAGCAGACTATCACAGAAAGGATTATCTGTGTTCTGGGCTAGTCTGCTCATGACTAGAGACCAAGAACCAACCAAACTGTCCCTTCCATGGTTACATTGCTGAAGCTCAAACAAAACTAGAAAACATAGAGGTGTCATCTTTCAAAAGAACCTATAAGAGCTATTGTGATCACTGTCATTCCTTCGCATTCACTGGAAATGGTATTTTGCAGCAGTGGTTCAGTTTGAATGTCTACATTGGCCGTGCATTCATCCAAACAGAGAACCTATAAGGGCAAGAGGAACATCTCAATAACCTAATGATCAGATTTGGAAGAGGCCGGTGATATTATGCTGAGAACTTGAGATACTGACATTGATAATGTCTAGAAACGTGATAAAGTCATTGCTTAAAAAGATTATCGTGTCAATAACAAAGTTAAAGACAGAGGAAAGTTTACACTATGATCACTTCTCTGAAATTATGATTCTTACCGTTGAAGATTTCACAAGTGCACGTGCAAGGCAAAGAAGCTGCCGCTGGCCAACTTAAAATGACATCCAGCCCTCCAGCTACTTCTACTTTCTCTTTCACATGGCACTTCTCCAATGCATTCCAAATTTTTAAGTCATCATTCATTTTCAATGGATCTAGATTATCCCTAGAATTTTGAAAGAATACAGGGAATTAAATAGACATGAAATGTAGGTGCAATCAAAATAAATGCTAATGCAGTTTCTTCCTGAAAAGAATGTAAGAACATTATCATTGAGATGGAGCTAAATAAGAGTTTGCATCAGAATTCAGAAGTATTAACCGTAAAAAATTCGAATAGAGTACCTTAATGATCCTTCGAACAGAAATGGACTCTGAGGAACAATGGCCAAATGTATACGTAGTTCTCTGACAGGAATATTTTTAATATCCACGCCACCAATTGTGATAGAGCCTGTGATATTCGTGTAAGGCGGAAAAGGGCATTTAACACACTAGACTTTCCAGCACCTGTTCTTCCAATTATTCCAACCTGATTACATGCCATGTAATAAGTATTAAACATAATGGGTGTTAAATCTAAAATCAGATGTTAAATCTAAACATAATGGGTAACATAAACGCATAATATTACAAGATTGGGGAGACTGAAGAACTTTGCAGTTATTAATGACGCTAGCTAGGAATAGAAGGAGATAGATATATGGTTGATTTAACGGTTAGGAAAGGGTGAAGAGAGAAGGAAGAGAAGGGGAGAGAAGCCGCGGGTTCGAATCCTCTCAAGTCCTGACATACATTACTAATAAAAAATAACAAATTAACATTTGTCAAGATAAAAAAATGATGTTACCAATAGATTTCAATTTCCAAACAACCTACGAAGTTACCTACAATTGACTCAGTAAATGAGTTTTGAGCCCCTTGTTTTACAACATTAGTAGTAGTGTTCTTGATTTTTTTGGACCGATACATTAAATCCTTGGACGAGGTAAAATAAAAAATTGAGTTTTGGTGTTTGACAGTAAATGTGAATAAAATAGGGAAGGGTGTTGATTATGACTCATATTATGCCGTCAAGCAGATATGCACATGGGAATCTCCTCGGCGGGAGTTAGGGGGCAGTGTTCTTAGAACTTTTTTCGAGGTTCAGTATTATTGTTGATTTCGTGTTTTATTATTTGTAGTTTGGACTTGGACCCATGAATAGCTAAGGTGCTTAGAGTTTCGAAGCTTATGTATTTTATTGTAATCTGAATGCAATTGTACGAGTGTGTGAGGAAATATAATGAAAAGTTGGACGTAATCCACATTGAATGAATTAAAATAAACTCTTTTATTATTTTTTTTCTTTTTTCTCTTCTCGATTATTATCTGATTGCACGGTACCCAATAAAAATCATGAAAGTCACAAGAAGAAATGTTCTGAAGCTCTTGAAACTCCACCCGACTCTATCCATCCATCGTGACTAGCTTGATGGCATGCAGCTTCAGATATCAAATTATTTAATTGCCTACATTACAACAATATGTACATTGGAATAGCAACGCATATAGATAACTATGCAACACAAATTAAAGAAGTCACCAAAAGAAATTGTGGGTGAATGGGTGATTCATTAGAGCAAGGTTTGCAGCCGCAAAACCCAAATCCTAGAGTTTACTTACTCTTTTGTGTCGAAATTGTATTTGATCGAAGGGAATTAACATTGTAAGAATGAATTATTTATTGACGAATAATTTGTTTTCTCCAAAACCAACTTTGCTGACTAGTACAACTTACAATCATTTGATTATGTAACTAACTTCGTTGACTAGTACTGCCTCTAATAATAATTTAAAATAATAAAGACCGATGATATATACTAATAAAATAATATTTTTTTGGTATATATTTTTAGGTATTAAATTTTGTAATAATTAATTTGTTTAGTAATAACTTTTCTAATAAATCTTATTAATAGTTGGTCACCCGGAACAGTTATGGATGGGATGAAATGGGCTGGGCCGGGTCATATAACGAGAAATTATAAGAGTGGGCCATTAGCTCTAGAAGGCAAATCTGAGATTTATTTTCATATATTTCTTCATCTTCACAACACAGAGGGGTTGAATTAATTAAGTATAAGTATTCGTCTGTCAATTAACTAAAGGAAAAGGGCGTATATACGAGGTTTGTGCATTTGTCTCTGTATAAAATATATTAAGAGTATTTACTTATGAACAAAATTACCAAACCCAACTTCTGGTACATCGTTCATATATAAAATATCATGCCTTCATACTTAAAAATAGAATAAAAAGTAAATAAGTTATACTTGGATAATAAACATTCAGATGAAGCGCACTCGCTTTATGTTTGTACATGGGTCTACATATTGATGCCCTGATTCAGCAGTAGTAATTGTGTAGTGTCATAATTTTTGTATCTTTTAATCAAAATCACACCAAAAATCAAGTGCATGCACATACTTAAGGGGTATGCATGATAGAGAAGCAAATGGAGAACTAAAGAAAAATCATTTTTAGTTTTTGATGACATGCACTTACATGACCAGTAAGCATATACCAGATCGAGTGACAACCTTACATAATTTACCATAAGAAGAACAATGTTACTGCAGTTGGATTGATAATTAAGAAAATCAAAATTAGAACACGAAAAAGCTTAAGTATATATAAAAAGGGAGCTTAAAGCTTTCTTTTAAAATTTCATGACATATTCTACGGTAGATCAAGAAGAGAAAAGGAAACTGGCAGTATAAAAGCAGATGACGTTCATTCTTCTCACAAGGCATCGCGAGCAGCTATTCGGCAAGTTATTGCATCCACAAGTGATGATACTCCAAGTTCCGAGGCAGATATCTTGTAATGCTGAATCATAACAAATCATTGAATATGCTAGTTAAGCCCAAAAGACACAAAATGATTTGGAATTTTGGATCACGCCCTTACAAACCTTTTGTATTTGGGATTGGTTTGCTCTCCCTTCCAGCTCCTCCAGGTCAATCTCTTTGCCATTAATGAGCTTCTCTATAGCATTTATCTACTTTTTATACAGAGATCACTTTAGTGATGTGAGTCAAAAGAAGAGAAAGGGAGCCATATTTTTCTATAGAGTCGTCTCACCTCATCAGGAGTAGCATCAAATCGAGCAGCAAGTACATAAGTTGTGCTGTTAGAGATGCCACATCTTTGCAACGATTCAGTAATCTAATTGCAAGACACGCCATAGTTAGCAACTCTAATTATAAATATGAATCATAATAGGTTAAATAGCAATTCATAATTACATGCTTGGACCCTGAGGAGTTGTAAACAAGCTCTGAATGAAGAGTGCGTGTTGTCAAAGAGTCTCGTGACTTGGCCACAAGTGTCTTGTGTGCAGCTGCTAGAACGGGGAAAATATCTGGAATCTGGTTCAGTTGATAACGGTGGCAAGATTAGAAAGCAACAGTGTTCTTAACGGTCATTGTTGAAAATTTAAGCACCACTGCACCAGCATCATTAGGATCCTCTCATGTTACATACTAACATGCGATAGTCACGTTATGAGACAAAGAAACAAAAGTAAAACTATTAAATCCTCTATATAGAAAATAGTGGGTTTCTGCATATTTTTCTCTCATAACTGACCTTCTTGTGTTAGTGAGTGACAGAAGATAATTTTGATCCTTTTGTAAGTGGTGTTGCACATGACTTAAAAACTCAAATATAAGAAAGCATACAAGTGAAGCATTGAGGAAAGCAACTTCTGGCTCCAATTTCCCAGCTTGCATACTTTCCAAGAGTTCTCTGTGAGAGTAACAATAACATAATGTACGTTAGCTAAGAGCAGGTTCCCAATCTTTTGAATCAATTAAAAATAAATAGATGAATTTTGTACAATGTAATGCATGCATTCTGTAGATTAACTTTTATAGATTGACGTATAACCATAAATAGCAAAAAAATTGCAATCAACCTATCACCATATAGAAACAATTACTTAGGAGCATCTGGTTTATCAGTTATCATAAATTAACAATCGTAACTGCACTACTGACAAAGTGACACCTATGTTCTTTTCTTACTTGTTATCATAAACAAAAAGAATCAAATTAAACTCTAACTAACTTTAAAGTGAATTTTGAGATGAAGTGAAGCGATCCATTGTCTACACTCTACAGATAGCAATGTTTGAAAGTTTCGCACAAACAACCCATTCACCTAATAATACCCATTTAAAATTTAACATATGCTATATTAAAGAAATTTGATTTAAGCATAATTACGTTAATAACACCTCCTTGACAGTTTGCATGATAAAAAAAAAATCCTAAATTTGAATTTGAAGGAGAGAGAAACTAACTTTGAATTGGCTACGTCAGTGTAGAGTGAAAGAGAGAGAGTGGTTCCATTTATACTGAACAACTTCATAGCTTCAGCTTTGAATCTGTAACAAAAGCATTAGTTGTTAAACAAAATAAGGAGAAAAACAGGGAAAATGAAATTTCCCCAACCTACCAATTCTGTTCTCCACTTTCCTTTCTATTTCTTAACAAAGATTTTTTTTTTTTTTTACTACCCCCCTTTTATATTTCTTCCCTATTTTCTGATCTAAAACAAAGCTTGTATCTCTTGGCAAAGAGATGTATTCTCAAATTCACTTGTCGAAAACAACACAAATGTGTTTGGTTCAAAGCTTCAGCAAATTGCGTAAACCACGTTTTCTCAAATTCTCAGTTATTGGCTTACATAGGAATGCAAATTTAATACGGAAATCAATCTCAATTTCTTTTTTTGTTTAAAAAAGGAAACAACCTTAGCCCTTAGGATATAATGGGGTTAAGTTGTCGTTTCGTTGCGGTGTGCGGCTGCACAGAAACACAATGGGGTTTATTGTGATATAGCAAGGAGAAAGAACTCTTTATTGTCTTTTACATAGTAGGGTTTATAAAATTTGAAATTTACAAAATGGTCTTGGTAGTCTTTTCCACGCTAGCAAGCATATGGTTACAAAATCTCATTTAATTTTAGGTATAGAATAAAGTAAAATGCAAATTTTATTTTTGAAGAACTAACAAAAGGTTTTTAAAATTTTAGTAATTAAGATGTTCGGCTTGTACAATTTCAAAAACTAATTCAAGGGTTGTTTTTCTAAATATATTGTGACCACCTGTAATATATTTAGCTGTTGGATCAAGTGAAATGCATATTTTGTTTTCTTTCACACCCTTTCTGGACGCAGATGGATTTATAGAGGTGGATGCTCATGTTTCTTCTCTTAAGTTGTAGATCGGAAAAGATAACATTGAGAGCTGCTGGTTGCTTATGTGTTTTCTCACTTTTCAAGATGGATGAAAATTCCAGCATCTATATTGCGCCAACCAACTGCAGTTAGACATACCAGGTTCATATCAAAGATGCCTGGATGTCCACTTAATCACAAAACCTGGTTGTAACCCAAACGGTTAATTAATCAAATATGATGATAGAATAGTTTAACTTTATTTAACTGCTAAGTTACTCCTGCCAATGAATGTAGGTTGTTTGTTTGTATAATTGAGTTTACAGTTTTACACATGCAACGCTTTTAAATGGAAGCGATTCATTGTTTTGTTTTCCAAAGATAAATAAATCAAGTTCGATAGATGTCACCGGGATTTTGTATAAATATTTTTCAATAAGTTAATATTTATATGATTCAGTGTCAGAATCAAACATTTTGTTTTTCAAATATCAAACATTTTCTATTACCAGTTCATCTGCTGTACATCCTGTCTTCTTCAGTTCCAAGTCATGAGTAATGATTTCATCTTCAATTTTTTTTTTTTTTTATGATGAAAAGGGGCTAAAAGCCCAAGAAAACAACGCTAACTAACATTTGTACCAAGCCTCAGAGCCATTGGCCGGCTTCGATAGTTCCGCAAACAAAGGAGGGGAATCAAAAAACATAACATCATTTTTGAGAGAAAAACCAAATTTAGCGAAAGAATCAGCTACTCTATTGAATTCTGTGAGAACATGAACCGACTAAAATTGTTGAGCCTGCGGAGCCAAAGAAAAAATTAGATATGTTAATGTTAATAGTACTTGTCAATGTTGTCATAAAGTTATTTATGCTTTCAATTGCTAGTTTAAATATCTACAAAAGTTCTAATTCACAATTAAATAATGTAAGATAATGAATAAATAACAGTCAAAACAAGGGGGAAAAGGAGTTGTTTGGCTAGAAACATTTTAGCTAAACTAATCATTACATGCCTGAGGTAGTTCAGCAGCAAAATTGGCAGAGACCTTCAGAATTCCTGGAACCAACTACCGAAGTTTGCCTTAGCAATATTGAATGATGCATATATATTGTGTAGGTTTCTGTGGACAGACCATCCTTCTCAAGTTGAATTATATCTACAATGACCTTTCTCAGAATGGAGAACCAACACCATCATAGGTCCCTGCTGTTAAAAATTACATTCATAAAAAATAGCCTCGATGTTCTCATTGATGATATATTTAGGATTTCACCTCCAACGCCACTCATTCTTAAAGCTTCCAAACATTGCGTTACCATGAACAGAAACCACCTTCAATGTGGTGAAACCGGTTTGAATCCCAGGCAACCATTACATAGGACAAGACTACATGGTGGAGAACATTATCCTAATCAGTTGCAGTCCATTTGGTATAACTGGAAATTTGTCTAAGGCCTACAAAACAAATTACTCAGGTTAAAATAAATACACACACAGACGTATTAGTATTGGCACTAGCAGAGGGTTTCAGTCACGTGATGCACAACACCGCAATTACATACATGGAAGTACACAAATGCTCACCTACAATGCATCTTGCAAATAATAAAATCCTTAGCCTCTAACCCAGAGATTTAGAAATAGACACACTTGGAAGTACACAAATGCTCACCTACAATGCATCTTGCAAATAATAAAATCCTTAGCCTCTAACCCAGAGATTTAGAAATAGACACACTTGGAAGTACACAAATGCTTACCTATAATGCATCTTGCCACTAATAAAATCTTTAGCCTCTACCCCCGAGATTTGGAAATAGGAAGATCCCTGTGCTAAGCGACTGGAAATAGTGAAAAGTGACAAAAGGAAAACGCAAAACCAAGGGAGCTTTCTCTCTGTTCTTGACAATCCCAAATGCTGTAAAACAAAGAAGGAGAAAGTAAAGTAGTGAAATATTAGAGCAAACAGGGATTATTGACATTAGTTGGTATAGCAATTAGCAAATAACTCAGTGCTCGTGTCAAGTTTGTTTGTTACCTAGTGCTTAACATTAACCAGCCTCAATCCACTAGATACATCTTCACAATGCTTCATATGATGAAAAACGGAAGTAAAATCAACTGTGCTATTGGCCCTACAGTCATACTTGGGAGGATAATGAAAACAAGGCTCCATGGACTTATAGCTCGACGACAAGGTGGATGTGGGATGGTTTCCCCATATACCCTCTGCAAAATCCATGGCTTCAAACCTCCAAGACTATGAGCAACATACCCAAAAGTAGACTTGGGGCTTGTAACTAATGCATCACACAAACTCAGCAAATATATTTCTGTCCATGCCTTAATGTTGTGCATCTCATTATTTGACTTTTGACGTTCTTCATGACTTGGCTGATAAACTCTCATTACTTCCCAGGTCACATCACAGTTGTATCTGCCTGATACATAGTCCTCGGTTTCTGACCATATTCTGAGAATAAAGATGCTACTAGAACAGCTTTTGAGGTCTTCTTCAAAGGAGAAGTTGCTGACTTTTGCATGTCGAAATCAGGCAGCAACTTATGCTGAAGGGTGCAGGCTATAATTTCATTGATAATGGTTTGATGTGGTGCTCAATGAGTATTAAATACTCTAATCTGCAGGCCAGTCCTCTCATTTGCCTTACCTAGGTGTGCTTCATAGAATTTTCTAATTATTTCCCATGGCTAATTTGATGTGTGAAGAAGGTAACATCCCAGATGGTGAAAAACAGTGTCTTTCTCGGGGAACATTTTACTTAGATGTTGTCTAAATGATGGAATCATAAAAAAAGAAGGGACAAAATATTGATCTGTGTTGGGTATAGCTCATACTTTGCCTTCAAAAGATAAGCACGAGGCCCCGTGTACTATTGTTGGTTACGTGTTTTATTATCTATAATTTGAGCTTGGGCTCATAAATAATTACGGTGTTTAGCGTTTCTAAGCCTATATTTTCCTTGTAATCTGAGTGCATTGTAAAGAGTGTATGAGAAAATATAGAGAATAGCTAGACGTAGTCCACATTGGGTGAACCAGGGTAAACACTGTGTGTTATTTTCTTCTTATTTTTTCTCTCTTTCTGCTATCTTGATTATTGTGTGATTGCTCGGTATCCAACAATCTGAACATAAAATCAGCATGGAAATTTTCTGGAGAAGATCTTGAGTTTGATCATAATGAGAAAAGTTATTGTGACCATCATGGGTGTGTTGTAGATTAAGAATAAGAAATGCTGGCAAAAGCTCATGTGAACTGTTTGCCTTGTTATTATTTAGCATGCTTTCATATGTTTCTGATCTTTCCAATAGGGGAAGTTCCTGGGCAATAACCATGAGGAATCAGGAAACGGCTCACAAAAGAGGCCTTGCATATCGGTCCCAAATTTGACAAGTAGAACATGGTCTGTAAGGATAGCATAAAGAAATGCTGCAACCGAGGTTACTATATCCTGTTCCCTAAGCCATTGGAAGCTGTCCAGACAAGATATTTGCACTTTGTACTAGCATCATTTTTGCTAAACCTCATGATTTTGTTGTAGGATTTGGTAGAAGGTCCACAACTTTGATGAAGATGTTCATAGTTTCGTAGCTTGAATATCAGATATAGAAGGTTTGAGGGAAAGCTTTGCGGTACAAGTAAGATTGATATCTACTTAAGCATGATGCTTCATCAAATGAGGAAACTAGAAGTCCATCAAGGAGTTTGTCATTAACAATGGTGGTAGTAGATAGGGATAGATAATTTTTCCCATCTTCAAATGAATGATTCTTTGAACCTGTAGTTGCAGAAATAAACAACATAAAAACATAAAATCATATATAACATTTATATCCAGATTACAATGTGTTGAAACTTTAGTCATGGTAGCTTTAATTCCATGGAAGTGAATGAATAATATGAAACCATCTTAGAGCTCATTTTAATAAAAAAAATCTGAACGCTTAAACCAATGATAGCCAACCAGTGCTTGTATTAATTGGTGTTTTCTCAAGAAGTCAACAAATAATTATGGCAGCTCTATCTTGGTACAAGAGATCGTAAGTGTCTGTTAGTATTGTTACAGATAAACACTTATATTGATATTGAAAATGAAGAAGGTGAATAACATAGTAAGAAAATGAAGAAATAAAAAAGGCTGGAATTAAGGTGGAAGCAAGAGTGTTACGAATATCGGAGAGAGATTGTGTCTGAGCTGGTTCTTCTAAGAACCCATTCCCAGGAGGAGTAGCATTTTGATGTTTAAGGTTGTAGAACCCACAAAGCCACAACCAATAAGCTCTTGAAACTCCTCCCTACTTTATCCATCGTCACTTGATGGCATGCAATAGCAATCAATTAACTACAGAAACACGAACATCGCCAATACTAAGAAGGATTGATTAATCGCAAGCAATTAATTGCGAGATCCCCAAGTTTACTTACTGAATCGACAATGCGAATGCTAGAAGAAGGCAAAAAGGAATTAATGCATTCATTACTGATTCACTAATTATTTTGTTTTCTCCCAAACCAGCTTCGCTCAATACTGCCACCACAAAATGTAAAACGCTTTCTGACAACACAACTGTGATCTGATTCATCTCCATTTTTATTTTTATTTTTTGTTTATTGGAAAGAATAAATAAATAAATATTTCATTTAACTAATAAAAAGAAAACATTTCATTTAGTT
Source organism: Glycine tomentella (assembly GCA_007407185.1). Taxonomy (NCBI): domain Eukaryota; kingdom Viridiplantae; phylum Streptophyta; class Magnoliopsida; order Fabales; family Fabaceae; genus Glycine; species Glycine tomentella. Next base: position 272,085 of record PYAF01000511.1, on the reverse strand, counting down.
TCTCCAAAGGATTATTTTAATCTTTGCTAAAGTTAATTTTAATTTATAAAAAATATTTCATCTAAAACCCACATATTGTTAAGTCAAATGACCTCGTACTCTGAATGTTTTCTTCTATTTTTTTCATTTCATCTTTTTATCTTTTTCTCCTATGAAAAATTTATTCCAATAATACATAAGTAAAGAGTATTTAATGTCATATCAAATATGCTTAAATGATAAATAAATAAAAAAATCAAATTTGCTTATTTATTATATGTTTGAATTTCACATTGAACAAAATACAGAAGAATGTCATAGAATTTAAGTATTTATTTTAAATAACAAAATATCATTCAAAACGCAAAGACGGAGACGAATAATACTGAGTGAGGATTCCCGTGGCTGTGGGCAGTGCCGATCCACCTCCGTTGGCATCATGACATCAACCTTGTTTGTTTAGGTATCTTAACATTCTCTTTCATCGCTCCTCTTTAGCGGTTCTGTTCTCTTCATATTAAACCTGCATATTTTCTTCTTTTACAAATTGATTTTATGGATGTTGATGTTTTTAGTGTTTTAGGGATCTAATTCATCACATCAATAGTGTTATGCGATATGTATAGTGCTCCCGTTCTCTTGACATAACTTCAAAAATGGGAGTAATAAAACTCTTTGGTTATAATTGATTAGAGTATAAGCTCAAATTATCCATAATCTATTAAATAGGTGTAATCCTAGTCAAAAATCCCTTTATGCTGCCTTGACTGTGCTATACTGTGGAATTATGTGTTACTAGTCAGCTTGGATATCTTCCTATATGCTTCTAGAACATAGATATAATTGTCATTGTCACTTCATTGAGTTTTATGAGATGTATTTAAATCCGCCGGCAGTTTCTCATATATATTGGCACTTCTTTTTGTATGTTACAATCATTCCAGCAACTTATAGGCTAGTGAGCTATTCACAATTAGCAACTTTGGTTTTGTGAATGAATCATAAATAACTAATTTGGATTTGTTTATCATAATGTTTTCTAAATGATGTAAAACACTTCTATGGACTTCAAGTTTTTTATGATTTTTATCCTATATTTGCTGTTGTTTGCTAGAAATTTCATATAATTTTCTATCAGTCTAAAAGTCTTTTTTGTTATTTTAATAGCAGCATATTTTATTTTTTTATGATTAATAATTCCATTCACTTCTTAAGTTCATGACAAAACAACAAATGACTAACATTTGAATTAATCTCTGCATTAAAGGTTAATTCAAAAGAAATGAGTAATAATTTGTTTTAAATAGAGAAGCTCAAATTTATATAGATTTATATAACTAGTTTTAATTTGAACAGCTTTGAACCAGTTCTTTGGTTTGCCAAGCAACCCTTAAGATTAGCATATAGGTTAAGATTACCATTTGTGCATCCATACACTATCAATTTCGATAATACTTCATCCTTGATGTGAGTGATGCCCTTTAATATATGCCCTTTAATATATGCCAGTGAAACTTTTTCCCAGTCAATGCCAAACGCACAAACTCTAAAATTAGTTATATTATTTTAACTAAATGCTGATTTGCTTATTTCTGACAGTGATTCTTGCTAAAGTGGTTTCTCAATAGCACAAATTCATAGCAAGCACTTGAGCATCTATGGGTATAATCAGGAGTTGCTTCTCCTTCATAGCAGGGACAGTATGTGGAGTTTACTTGGCTCAGAATTATCAAGTTCCTAACATCACAAAGTTAGCCGACACTGCCTTGTTCATGGCAAAAGTTGTGGAGGAAAAATACCGCAAGCCCAAGAAGAGGGATGATGATGATGATTAGTGCCTAACAGGTGCTATATTGGAATCAGGTTCTTGTTTAGTTTTGTCTTTTAAAATCCTGGATTATAGGACCGATTGCCTCAATTAACTAAGCTTTTGGAAAACATGAATTAGTAGGTTTTTGTCGAAGCATTCTTAGCAATTATGAGCTTATTATTTTGTCCTTTCCTAGGGAGACATTCTCATTCTTCTGTTGTCTTTCTTGCTCTGAAATCTGAATCTTACTCTTAGACACGAGTTAAAAGGTATCATATACTCAGTTTCTTGAATCTTTGATGATAAGTTAGTTAGCTTCAAACAAATATTTTAGGTGATATTATCCATTATCTGATGCTTTTAATGATCAATATCTGATCAGGGTTTGTTCTTTTTATTAACTTGTTTGTTTAACAATTTGCATGTGTTGTCGAGTTTCTGGTTTAACAAGTTACATGGATAAGATGTCTGGACTATTCTGGCGGGCTCTGATTTTTCATTTACTCTTACTTGTTCCAACGCCTAATGGAATAAGACTAGATAATTGTTGTTGTTGTTTTGCATGAACTCCCTTACAAATGTACAATCTTTTTCCCCATGCCAGCCTCTTTTCATGTATCATGTATGTATTAGTATGTCTCACATTGAGCAAACATGGGAGATCTATTTAAATCAGGGGGATCTCCTCTTAAAAGGCTAATTTTTTGGGATGGGATCTTTTCGTGATTATTTTTCCTTTATAACCAGCCAACGTAGAAAGGGTAATCTTAGAAGGAGCGACCTAAGAAAGAGTCCTTAGGGAAAGAGTTATGGGATATGCAATGCTATGATCCACTTTAAGCAAACATGGAGCCTTTATTTGTTACTAATAAAGTATTTTCTTCTTAAAAGGTTATTAATAAATGCTTCAAAATTAAAAATAAAGTCAGGGAATGAACTCAAACAAGTTAGTAACACGGAAGTATGTGGGACTTAAAATGTCGTTTTACGAAATAAATGTACATAACCTATGCAAATCAAGAACGTGAGTGGTTTAGCAACATTTGATTGAATGTATTCAACTTCATTAATGGTTAAATTTTATGGTTATCCGTAATGTTTTCTGTTCAGACATATCTAGTTATAATATTTTGAAAACATATCTGTCTACACTATCAAGTACAATGTTCCTTTCTAATTAAACTATAGTTCAATATCATCGCTAATTGCTTACACAAGTATCTTCAATGAAAAGTATATGAAGTGACGAGAAATTCCGTTTATACTCTTAGTAAATTTTAGTTCACTGCTTATTTTACTGTTGGAAAGTCCTCAGGAAAAAATTCCCACTTAAGTTTCATTCAGTGTGAAGTATATGTCTTTCCATATAAAATAACTTCTGGTAGTAGGTCATTTTCTTCTCGTAGATAACATAAGTATGAACATGTTGAAAATTGGTCGCAGTTCAACAATTTAAAATTATTTTGGAGTACAATGCAGACGAAAGTGAAAAACTAACTAATAATGAAAGCAACACCTAAAGTATCAGCCAATGAGCTAGGTTAATGTTTAAGTAACAACACAATTATTAGATTATATGGATATATAATTTTATCTAAAACCCACATATTGTTAAGTCAAATGACCTCGTAGTCTGAATGTTTTCTTCTATTTTTTTATAATCTGTTTGGTTTGAAAAAAAAAACTATTTTTTATATTGTTTCCAGTTTTTTGAAGTTTATAAAAGAAAAGGTGAAAACATAAAAAGTTGTTTATGCTGTTTTCGGTACAAAGTTTTGAAAAAATGAAAGAAATTTTTTTACTCACACCAAACAACCTCTTAATTTAAGGAAAAGAGAATTTTTATTTAATAAAAAAGAAGAAAATGGTAGTTTGGTCCTCTTCAACAACAATTAATGTTCTGGAAGTGCAAAGGTATACGTTGACATATGATTATATGCCAAATAAAAAAGGAAGATAATTAATAGAGAAATTGAAGCCTGTAGAATTTCACCCACAAACAAGAAATATGGTCTTGGTGGAATGGAGTTGAAAGAGGTCCCACGCATTGTACCAGCACGGCACCCATATTCTTTTGCTCACTAACTGCTGAAGCACACAAAAAAAAGTTAACTGTGTCCCTGTGCAGTGCAATAGCAAAAGGGGTGTGCACTTCCCTTTTCTGAGATTGGAAGTGGCATGGGACTGTGGGGAACTAAAGTAACAAAGAGACATATGAGGCTTTGGGCCTCCATGATGTGGACACCACTCTAAGATACCTTACACTAATTCTTCAATGGTTTGGTTCAATAAGAAAACGTGAGTGAGGGTAAGCTGTGTGTCATCCTATTGATATTGATATCTAAAAAGTAGAAAGTAGAAAGCAGAAAGCAGAAAGGAAAGCGTCGAGGATTAAAGGGACAATTATAGGTCTGCTAGCATGCAAAGAGGAGGAACAACTAGAGCTTCTCGGATATTCCTTCCAACTTCTGATTTATTTCACCCCTTTTCTTGCCACTACTTGTTCTGATCTGGACAACAATCTCTTGCAAAGGTTTCATTTCATGACTATGTTAAAAATAAATTGACAAAAAGAAAGATAGAGAATTTACTTTACCTTTATTTTTTTTGACGGTTTATTTTTTCAACACGTCCAAATTTACTTTGACTATAAATAACACAATTGCTTAAGATGACAAAATAAAAAAACAGTTTCACCCAACACCACTGTCGAATAACTTTTTACCAACCTATATACTTAACAACTAGTTTCCCTTTATTTTGTTTCACCCGATACCTAATCTAATTTTATCTTTTTTCTAATTGTCCTAGTACCGTCGCTGGAAAGTTCATAATCCAAAGACAATACAGAATGCAGCAAATATAGACAATAATTTTTTTTCCTTTACATGGTAAAATGTGCTTGCTTGCATTTACAAGACATTCGTTAGAGTAATTTTTATTTTGATATTGTAATGTATAAAATTCAGCCAACAGCAATAGTTAACGTGCTCAAAGAGTTGGTGTTAAAAAGTGTATTTTTTTGGTAAAAATTATTTTAAATAAATTATTGTAGAAAATCGCATTGTCTATCTGGGGTAATATCTATCTTTAACCATGACCCCATGCAAATAATAAGGATTACTTAATGAAAGCTGTTTATATATCATTGTGTATTTTAGCGTAACATGGGACCGGAGCTGCAATGTAAGAATGATGGATGACAAGATATCACCGTATCCAACCATGGGTAAGTATGAAGGGAAAAAAAATTAAAATAATATAATTTTAAAAAAATTATAAATTTAGGATTATTTTAAAATTATTTATAAATATGAGACTATTAAACATGTTTAAATTAGATGTGTTCAATCACGTTCAATTTAGACATATTTAAAAATCTCTAAATAATTTCAAAACAGTCTCAAGTTTATAAATTTTTTAAAATTATATTATATTTTTTTTTTCAAAAGTATGAAGTGCGAACCTCTGGCCCAAAATTACCAAACAAGAAAGAATTAAAAATAGTATGGATCTCTAGATTCTAAGCAGTGCACGTGGCCTAGTGATGGCGTATGAGACAAACTAACTGCGCATAAAATAATAAAAACCTCTCATCCCATCTTCATCTGCAATGCATGATAATACTAATAACAACAATAATGTACTCTTTGAGTGGTATTTGCATTCCCTTCCTTTTCTCTCCCTCGTCTTCACGTAAGTGATCCCAAGACTTTGCCGCAAAACTTTCTCTTTAGTCAAAAGCACCTTCGCCTTGGGTCCCTCCCTTCCCTTTTTCTAATCCGCATTTCCCAATCGTTAGTCTCATACTATCATTTACATAAATGAGTGCATATAATAGAAGAAACGATACCATAAATCAAGGAAAACGAGAAAAACAAAAGAGAGCTAAGAATAGTATAAGACAGATGATTATCTAATCGTAAAGCAATCCACTTTGGATACCCATTGATAACACAAAGAGAAAGAAATGAAAAACCAGAATGCCCATCTCCCTATTATTCTTCACTCACTACTTTTTCTTCATCACCAGTTGCTGTGAGTGTTCAACACACAACACAAACACACCATGCCTTCAAGACCCTTCCCTCCCACAAATCCCACAAAAACAAAGGCCCTCTTCCTAGCACTTACCATTTCTGCTTGTGTTGTGATTTTCTGCTCAATCCTCTATTTCCTCTACCATCTTTGGCATTCTCTTGTTCACAGAGCTAAGACCATCCCCTTTGATGCAAGTGCTCCCTTGAAGCTCCAAAGATTCTCATACAAAGATTTAAAGCAAGCCACCAATGGCTTTGACACTGCCAATGTAATTGGCAAAGGTGGCTCTGGCACTGTTTTCAGAGGAATACTTAAAGATGGCAAGTTGATTGCCATCAAACGCCTGGACGCGTTGTCTTTGCAGTCAGAGAGAGAGTTTCAAAACGAACTGCAGATTCTTGGAGGGTTAAGGTCTCCATTCTTGGTGACCCTCTTGGGTTACTGTGTGGAAAAGAACAAAAGAGTGTTGGTGTATGAGTATATACCCAACAGAAGCTTGCAGGAGTCCCTCTTTGGAGATGAGGGTTTGAGTTTGAGTTGGGAGAGCAGGTTTTGCATAATATTGGATGTTGCTAGAGCTTTGGAGTTCTTGCACCTTGGATGTGATCCTCCAGTGATCCATGGTGATATCAAGCCAAGCAATGTTCTGATTGATTCTGAGTGGCGTGGGAAGATCTCTGACTTTGGCTTGTCAAGGATTAAGGTGGAGGGGGAGTTTGGTGTGGACTTGTTTAGCCAGGACTTGGGGAGGAGCCAGGATCTATGGAAAAGCCAAGAGCTCTCAGGTAATTTGACTAATTTGACTGCAGAAACTCCTGCTATTGGTACTCCAATTGAGAGTGTTAGTGAAGTAGATTTTGCTCTAGCTTTGCAAGCCTCTTCTTCATCTAAAAATAGTAGGACTTGCTTTAATGTGAAAGCTTTGAACTTGAATTCTTTGAATTATAATGCCAATATTGCTAGCGAAACTGAAATTAGGAGTGTAAATGCAAAGGGTAAGGAAATTTCAGCTTTGGATAGGGATGATTGGAGTGGTAAGTTTTTCCCTTGTGATGATGAGCTTTCTAGCATTGATTATAGTAAGGAGTTAACTGTGAGTGCTTCTCCTATGGTGGATGATGAGAAGGCAAATGGGAAACAATGGGGAAAGGACTGGTGGTGGAGACAGGATGGAAGTGGGGAGTTATGTAGTAAAGACTACGTAATGGAGTGGATAGGGAGTCAGATTTGTCCATCAAACGCTGATTGGGATGATGATAAGAACAATGTTCACGCGAAAGTGGAGTTGGAAAATTCAAGTCCCAAGGATAAAGACCATGATGCTATTGCACCCCAATCACAGGTGTTTGGCATAGGACATAATACTACAGATAATGGGGTTGAGAAAAAAGAGTCAAGGGGAAAGAAAAATCACAAAAAGAAGCACAGGAAGATGCAAGAGTGGTGGAAAGAAGAGCATCTTGATGAATTAAGCAAGAAGACCAGTAAACTTAAAAATCTTCATACCAAGTGGAAGAAAGGCTTGAAAGTGCCCCATTTTGATTTGGGTAGAAGGTTTTATCTTTGCAAGCGTAAGAAGTTTGGACAGGAGGGTGAGAATGAGTGTGATCAAAATGGGGAGTTTAGCTTCAGAAGAGGCTGGAAGAAGAAAAGCACTCGTTCCATTGGAAGTGACATGTGGAGTGGAGATCTTTTCAGCCGTGAGCTCAGCAGCACAACTAGCATGAGAGGGACACTGTGTTATGTGGCACCAGAATATGGAGGATGTGGATTCTTAATGGAGAAAGCTGACATTTATAGTTTTGGAGTTTTGATTCTTGTAATTGTGTCAGGTAGGAGACCATTGCATGTTCTTGCATCACCCATGAAGCTAGAGAAAGCTAACTTAATAAGCTGGTGTAGACACTTGGCTCAAGATGGTAACATTTTAGAACTTGTGGATGAGAGATTGAAAGATGATTACAACAAGGAACAAGCAAGTCTTTGTATCAACTTGGCACTCATTTGCTTACAGAAAATTCCAGAGCTGCGGCCAGATATTGGGGATATTGTTAAGATTTTGAAGGGGGAGATGGAGCTTCCACCACTTCCATTTGAATTCTCCCCTTCTCCACCTTCTAAATTATACAGCAGATCAAGGAGAAAACCGAAGGGCACTTCAGAATAGGTTTTGTAATTCATAAGTCATATGCTCATCATGTTGGATCAGGTATGATGAGTGCAGTACGGGATGATTCATTGAATAAGTTTGCATTTGGGGCCTGAATTTACTCCTATTGTTAGATTTATGTTGATTTGATATCAGATAAGTTATTTGTTCTTTTTGATGACTCAATTTCCACTGATTGTTTTCAGTGTGGCTATGTTAAGAGTACTGTGTTGCCTGTCTCCTTGATGGCGCATGGTTGCAGCAGAACTGTGTATAGGATGATCACTGGTTAGATTAACTCTTCATTGTAGTAGATAAGGGCAAAAGGGTATCTGTTAATTGCAGTTGTTTTTAAGAAACTAATATGATTGATAGGCTTGCCTTGACTTCTTGACAGAAACGCATTCTGACTCACACTAGTTTTACTAGGATGGACTGACTTGTTTATTTGTTTTCCATCTTCAGAAGACATTTACTTTTGTTGTGATGTTACTCTTGTCAACATAGGTGTCCTATTTGGTACATATTAGAAGCAGTAGTTTACCCGAATCAAGCTTCTGAATGTAGTTCACCCCTAAACTTTAACCAATTCATCTTGATAAAAGAACAAAAACATCAACGAGGCTAGAGGTCAAGCATACTTTCTGTTTGTTTGTTATTTTTCTTCTTTTAATTTGGCATTATAAAATTGGCAATGGAACGTTAGTCGTGACAAGAGGAACAAAATGGCACCGCATCACTTTGAATTTGACAAGCATAAAACAACTAGAACAAAGATTCATTTGCTGCATTGGTCGGTCTGATATAGGAGATCTAACAACTAAGCTGGTTTTGGTTAACAACCAATTCTAACACCTAAATGGTTTGAAACTGGCTGGCGTTAATTGTACAGAATATTGTAATTGATTTGTACTGTAATAATGGACCACAGAAGTCATAATCAAAGACTAAAGTAGAGTCACTATTAAAACAGCATCATTAACCCCCCAAGTGTGCTTGTTCTATTCCTCAGTGAAAGTATGTGTCATAATGTCGTTGACATAATTCTCTTTATCATGATTTTGCACGACATACAATCATCTTGCTGTCTTTATTCTTAACGTTTATTAAAAAGATGACAAAGCCATATCAAACGCCACGCAATCTGAAAAATTCGGGTATAAGGACAAACCTAAAACGAACCGAGTCATAGAGATTGTTATTAATACTTGAATACGTAAAAGTAATCATAATATTCTGATGTAGTATGCTACAGCACTGAAAAAGCATATACTAGCCTACCAAGCTGTCCAACGTTGCTTTGCATGATTTGCATCTCTTTATCATTTATTATTACTGCTTCATAGCCCATAGGTATCATTAGGAGTACTACTTATTTTTTAATTGCTGCACTTTTTTCTCTCCTAAAATGATAAATAGGGAAACGTGCATTTTCAAAAAAAAAAAAATAACTTGCCTAACATAAAATTTACTCAATAAAATAAATAGTTGTATATGTTAAAGATTGTATTGTATCACCAAAAGTTAATTTTGAATTTGAATCTTGAGCATGTAAATATTTTAAATACTTAAAAAAAAGAACTATATTGATCATAATGATCCTATTCAATTTAAACAATATGTAAGTTAAGTGTGGTCTCTAAAAAAAGTGTGTTTTTTGTTTTTCTTAATTCTTATCATCAAATTCAGATTTCTAAGTTAAATATGCAGATGATAATTATTAATTTATTGAACGAACCTGCCTGGTCTAATTGTCGCTTAAATTCTACATATGAAACAAGCCCCCAATATTTTTTGTTTCTTGGGACAGGCAGAATCACAAGGAAGGAAGTGGGCATGGCATCCACATAGGGAACACATTCCTGTTCAAATTTGGACTAAATAATTTCATTAGAAAATGTGCAATCATAGGAATCAAAATTAAAATTTAGACACCATATTAAATATTTGGTTAATCTGAATTGAGCTGAGTAAGATGATTATGAGCTGTGAATTTCTTTTTAGTTGTTAACTAACCTATATTTTCAAGAATTCGAACTTGAGATTCCTTATTAGGATAAAGTATATCGGATCCGTCTCGTCAGCTTAATTACATTCATTGTGTAAGTTTCGGATAATATAAAATTTCCAAGTTAACAATTTAAACATCAGATCTATGATTTTGTATCAAAATAATCAAAGCATTTGTATTACTCGCATTATAGCAAACCAGATAGATACATGGACAATGTGCAGGTGCCAGATAAATGGGAATATAAGAGCTTATAAGAGATAATAATAAAAAATTAAAGTACCACGCAATTGTCTAACATGTGAATTAGCACATTAATCCTTTTTATAAATATGCACTAAGTTTGAAGTTTTAAACAAGATATGTAATGTAGTCACCTAGAGATGAGTTTGGATGAAGTGGTTGGATTTGAAGGATAAGGGTAAAGAACAGGAACCCACACACTTTAGCCTTGGACTGCTTCTCATTCACTCCTGCTCCTTTTAATATTGAACTTCCAATTGCCTTTTCCTTTCTCCTCTTCTCTTTTCTAACCGTCAAGTTTATACTCAATGTTTTTGTTGAAATAGATAAAGAGGAATGCTAGCTAAAATCTTCTTTATCATACTATTAACACACTTGTCATTAGAATACACCCTTCATTATGGAAAAAATACATGTGAGATAATTAAATAGTAAATGATATCGATTCTTGAATCGTATTCTTATTCTGGATTGGCTGGCAACGTCTTAAAGCAGATGGACAGGGAAAGCCATCAATGGTGTGATACTTGAAGGTGTTCCTACATTACTGTTTGTAGGTCAAGGAACAAATTTCATGGGGTAACTGGAAGGGAGAGTATTGAGCAAAGAGAATGTACTCCAAGACGTTACCTGATTCTGGGTGGATAGACAGAACTCCCTCTACTTTATGATGAGAGGGAAGGGAGGGAGCAAATGAAGACGGATCATCCACCATAGAAGTATGAAAGGAATAATGTACCAGCTTTCTAGACAGAACAATTCATAATGTGCATAGCCACAAAATTTAGCCATAAGGAAAAGGAAAGGTTAAAATGAAAACTAGCAAATCCCACAATACTTGGGAAATTGGCATTTCCATGTTGAGAGTTATACCTACAGGGTCATATTTTTAAAAATAAATATAAACATACAAAGAAATTCTACAGGCTCATGTATGTGCATTCACATCTTAAAAAAAAATATCAAGCACCTAAATATAATATCTTAGGATAAAGTAGCCCCAATTAACTTCATAACTTGGGTTAAAGGTGCTATTGATGTTGATGTTGGTGTAGGATGAACAAAGTAGGAAGCATTTTACAAGCCCAGTCTTCTGCATCTTGGTCTAAATTTAAATCCTCTAAAACTGGTGGAACAAAACATACTAGTTAGTTTTTGTGGCATATAGGATTTAAAAATACCAAGCACCTAGGTTAGACTGGAATGTTAATAGAGTTATTTCCATAATCTCGATATAGCCAACTAACCATCAATGGAAAACTCCCAGGAAGACAAATAAAATGAATAAGAATATCTGCAATGTGTAACAAATGATGTTTAGGTATGGACATATAAAAAGCAAGGGAATGAGATATGGAGCAAGCTACAGCAATAAAAAGCATACCGACCACTGAACATTTATTTAAAGATCAGATAACAATGGTTTCTCTCAATATTTTCCCATGTCTGCACATCTGCTACTGTAATGAAATTAAAAACTTATGCAGGTTCTCAAGGGGCTACAGCCATGCTCTCAGTTTGTGAGGACCATGATAAATGAATTTCTTGAGATATCCCAACATAATTGCAATATTAGAACCAGATTCTATAGGATTCATAATGGTAGGATGTACAATGGCAAGAAAAAAGAATTGGCCGTAATGCTATGGAAATCAGCACGTCCAAGTTGGGAGTGGTAAGTGGTAACTAGTAAGTGAAATCAACCCTACAGATTCATATTGTTTGAAGCATTAACCAACATACAGATACACAGAGCATTCTACCCACACAAACATAAAAGGCTAAAAAATATCAGGCACTTAGATATGTTAACTTCACCATAGCATAACTTAAGATGAATGAAATAGGAAGCACCAATTCACAGGTCCAGTCTTCTGGTCTTCTGCTCCTTTAATTATAAGCTGATCTTCTCTTAAAAACTAGTGGAAGAGAACATACTACTCATCGTTTTTGGCATAAGGTGCTGCTTTTTATATAGATATTAAATTGGAATGGAATGGAATGTTATTGGAGTCGTTTTCACAATCAATTGAGAACACTCAGGAAGACAACCAAATATGAGCTTTGTATGATTTTGTATTATGAACCATGACAATCAAAACAATGGAGTATGAGGCCTGGAGCATGCAGCAGCAACCAAAACCATCAAGCATTTACTTAATGATCAGATAATAATGGGTTAATATTTTCCCATGTCTTCAGTACATCTGCTCCAGTAATGAAATTCAAAACTTAGGTAGGATGTCAAGGGGCCACAGCCATACTGCATCAACTGTCAAGATTTTGACAAAGTGAACTTCTCAACATATCCTGCCATAGTTAACCATATTAGCACTAAGTGATACATTGTACTCACAGTGGTAGAATGTAGAATGGCAAATATTGGGAGGTTCTGCCTCTCTGCTCCAAGTTAGAGAATGTCTTCTTTCTTCTCTGGTCTTGATAATTTTTCTACTTCATCTTTTCATTTTTCAGAATATTTCACACTTTTATTATTATGAGCCTTTTTATCATTCTGTTTTCCTCTATCACCACTACCAAGTACTTCTTCCTGAAAGAGCCTATTAAGCTTTGGATCTGCTGAACATCCATTTGAAATCATCTCCTCATAAAAACCCCTGGCCTTTATGAACCACCTACATGTTACTAGCCCTTCAACCATTATTCTGTAATGCACACAACTGGGCAGCACATCATATGTCTTCATTTCTGTCCAAAATTTTAGTGCATTTACAGGTTGCTTCAACTTTAAGAATTTTGCCAGAATTATGACAAAGGAATCCTTACTAGGACCCAAACCAGAATCTTTCATCCTAGTCAGAAATTCCAATGTTCCTTGATAATCTGTTCCCTCAAAAAATGCATGATAGGTCTCAGTGGTTGGACTAACATTCTCCTCTACCATTGTGTTAAATATTATCCTTGCCTCTGCTAGCTTTCCAGCTTCACAAAGAGGGAGTATCATGGAGTTGAAGGTGGCAGAACCTGGTTGCAAACATTGTTCCTTCAACTTATCTATTGTCCTGAGAGCTTCCTTCAAGCAATTTTTATGAGTTAAAACATATACTAATGAATTGTAAATCTCTATCCCAGGGATCCATCCCCTTTTCTTCATCTGATCATAGAGCCTAAGAGAGTCAAAAAGATTCCCTTCCTTTGAAAAGCAGGAAATCATGTAGCTATATGAAGTAGCATCTGGTGTTATACAGTATTTTGACATTTCTCTCCAAACTCTTTTTGCTTCATATATATCCTTTGTTATGTTACACCATCCATTAAGAATAATGTTAAAGCCATCGGTATCTAGTGGGAAGAGCTTCTTATTTACTAGCATAAACTCTTCAGCCTCTTCAACGTTTCCATATTTACAAAGAGCAGTCAAAAGTGCATCGAATGCTTCCTGATCAAGAGTCAATCTGAACTTGTCCATAAAGTTGAATGTTTGAATAGCCTTGGCTGAGTTGTTTGCAGATGCATACTGATTGAAACAAAATACCACAAATGAAAGGGGGTAATAAATTATCTGTTATCAACGGAGTTGACATGATACTAACAAGAATCGACAAAATTTATGATCCACACAAGAAAACAGTCAAGGGTGACCATGAATCAGAAAAAAATCAATGGAAGTAACGTTAAGAAATCATTACAGTAGGCATTCTCATCGGCCATAAGCAAGTAAAATAATTCCAATCCAACAACCATGATAAAGAGAAGTGTAAGGTCATTTGCTACTATTGTATAAAGATGAATTTGCAAAACTAATGCCACTTAGAGTTATAATTTGGCGTTTGAATGTTGCAGTCATCTTACCTATCAATCATAATAAGCATAGCCTGACGCGTGGAGAGAGAGGAACGATGCATATCTCGAATGATGCACCAAGCAGTGGAAAATTTTCCATGAGTTGCCAAGACCCATATCATCAAGTTGCAAACTTTCTCATCATTACCATGGCAATTCCATTTGAAGGCAAGCAACGCAGGTTTCCATTCTTCCCTCAATACCCAAATAGCGGAACATATCAAATCTCTATTTGCCTGGAAACCTGACAAGTGGAGACCTTCTGCTTGCTGTGACGAATGGGTCACCTTTTTGAGCAATTCCAGGAACTTTGGTAGAGTTGGGTCATCCAAATTGAAGTTGAAGTTGACTGGCGCCTGTGACTGAGAGTGTATTGAAACTGTTTGATGCAATGCCTGACAGGAAAAAGCATTACTACTTGCACTTCCAATTACATGCAAGTGAAACACTCTTGAAACGTTAAAATAGTAGCAGCGTAACTGTAGAGGTACAGCCATTAGGACTTCAACCCTCAACCGTTACCTGCTTACTATGAGCTTCTTCGCTCACAATTGGCCTTCAAATTAACTGCCTTCAAAACACTGATATTTTTAGTTGCAGTCTTTCGGCATTACAATTACAAGTGACAATAAATAATAATGATATCACATTTTATTTATTAATACACTTTAAGTAATAAAAAACCACAAGTGAAACTAAAATTAATAAAGGGTGAAAATTCAAATTGAAAAATACATTCCCTTCATTTATTACTTTTCTTTCAAAAATAATAAACAATACAAGGTAAGATGTTACGTTTACTATTCATTGTAGAGACTCATTTTTTTTTTATTATAGAATTTTAGAGACTTATCCATAAACTTAATGAAGAAGTCAGAATAAAAAAATAATTATCTCTTAAAAAACTCATTATTGTTATTATTATTCATCTCTTGTAACAGTAATACAGGATCTCTTGTAACAGTAATACAGGATATAATAAGGATTAAGGATGCTAAAAAGTACTATAGATGGTAGAACAAATATTATTATTATTATTATTATTATTATTATTATTATTATTATTATTATTATTATTATTATTCATATCTTGTAATACAGGATATAATAAGGATTAATGAAGCTAAAAAGTAAGATAGATGGTAGAACAAAGATATACTAGCATGAATTAAAGTTGACAAATGAGTTACCCATTAACCTTTCACAAATGAGAAAGAAGGAAAACTATTATCCAATAAAATGATATCACATAATTTATCATGTTTTTGTCCGAAACTTCATGTTAATTTGAAATTTTATTTAACTTATTTTTATAATTTTATATAAACTTATTACTTAATATGTTATATTAAACTTAAAAATATATTTGATTATCATCAACTTAATCGTAAACATGACTCCATTGATACTGGTAACCAAAAACTTTCCTGATTTAATACCTTCAACCCTCCTTCGCCAAATCAAACATACAAATATAATAGAGCAGAATGTACATTGTTCAGTATGGAAGGTAAAAGAAAGGAACTAGGAAGATGTTTTGTCGCGCAAGTTTCTAACTATCAATGTTGTCTATAAATATAGACATTGTTGAATCAGAATATCATCAGAAATCACCTAAAACTGATACAAAATTGAATTGAAAGAATTGCTCTTCATATGAGCCGCCTTTCCATTTGAATTTTTTGATTGTATACCAAACGAAAGGACGCAATTACTTAATCTTCTTCATGGTGGTCCACCTTCCTATAGGGGCATGAGTCTTCTGTACTTGAAGAACCACACAAATGCAGAAAATATGAAGACTCCACAAACTCCTGTTATTATAAGGACCCACTGGAAAGCAGAGGGTACATCAAATAATTCAATTTCAAAATTCATCCCAAATATTCCTGCTACCACTCCAAAGATGGCAACCACAAATGTTGCAGTTGTGAGTAAAAGTTCAAACTGAATAAGCTGATTTCGCACATTATCCTGTGAGGAAAAAAAATCGGTCAGCTGTTCTAAATTAAAATAATTCAGTCAGCTAAACAAGTTCGATGAACAATCCATATCATCACATATAATACAAATGAAGACATAGTGTATAACTACTTTTGTTCTTTTTAGAGCCCTATAACATTTTAGATAATCATTAACATTAAGGGAGAGTTTGTTTCACAGTACATAGTTATATTCTCAGGAATCACATTCCCAAGAATTTTATGCCTAAAATATTATTCTCATGAACATGTTTGATTGGCATTTAGTAATTTCAGAAAAATAAAATATATTTAATTAAAAATTAAAAAAAAAAAAAAAAAAAAAAAAAAAAAAAAAAAAAAAAAAAAAAAAAAAAAA
>PYAF01000511.1:200791-244707 GCA_007407185.1 Glycine tomentella | reverse complement strand
CAAGTGACACTACACCTGTCACTTATGCCTTCACAGAGCCAATTTCCAAAGTCATCAGAATCAAAAACTGAAAGCTATTCCTTCATCATTAACCAATTCTAATCAGAGTTCCCAACAGAACTCTGGGCTAATTCTAGCCCCAGAGCAACAAAATGCCCAAAATCCACATATTCCTCAACCTCAAAATCAACCGAAGAAAGTCAGATTTCTTACCTCAGTGGCGACCCACAAGGCTGGAGGACAGCTTTCCTAAGCTCTGTTGTCCGTTCTGCGCCTCTGGTCCTCACCCACACTCAAGGTTCTGAGGTTTCTCTGAAGGTTGAGATTTTGCTCTAATCTTAGGAATTGATGAAGGTTTTTAGCTTTCAATCGGTTACAATGCGTTTCTAGGTCACAGGGAAGTGTTTAGACTGACAAATAAGGTCCTAGGAAGCTTGGGTGCATCAACAATGGAGGCTGGGGCTGAGGAATGAAGAAGAAGAGGTTTTCTTCTTCTCAAAACGCGACTGCCCTCTTATAAAACGCCTGCCCGAGCTCTGGCGCGGATCGCGCCAGCTCCCGCGCTGACCGCGCCACTAAGGCGGTTTGGGTGGCGCCACCAGTGCCACTCCCACGCCCCCAGCGTCAACTTCCAGAACCCTTGGCGCTAACCGCGCCAGACTGGCGCCACCCGCGCCATGCTTCCTTGACCTATGGCGCCATCAGCGCCACACTTGGTGCTGGTCGCGTGGGATTCCAGTGAAATCTGGTTTTCCAGGCCACTACCCGCGCCATCCGCGCCCCCCATGGCGCTATCCGCGCGGGCTGGAAAACAACTGGCGCCCTCAGCGTGACATTGGCGCCCTCAGCGCCAGCTTCCAGAGGCTCTAGCGCCATCAGCGCCAGACCTGGCGCTAACCGCGCCACACCCTAAACAGGGTTTTCTGAGGTGAATCCCCGCGCGACAGCGCGGGGTTATGGCGCCAACCATTCCGTAACTTAGGTTATCACAGACCACCATATGAAGGACCACAATTATGTGTCAATCCAACCAAGAGGGGAAATAAAAAAGGTTGACCAGTATCAACAAGAATACAGACTAATATGGATGACAGAGAAATAGGTCAATTAAAACATTGCTCAATCTGCAGACTAGTAGGCCATTCAAAAAATACATGTCCTCACCATCTTGGAAGTTCTAGTCAAGCAATTTAATCTTCTGTTTTTGTTTACTATTTATATTATAAACTTATATGCTTTGATTTAATCTTCATTTTAGGGATTTTGTCAATTTCTTGTCTTCTTTAATATATATTTTTTATTTTTTTCTAATATTTTTTAAAATATATTTTAAAATAAGTCATCAATCGTTAAAATAAATTATCTTATAATATTTTTTATCTCACACTTTCATTTTATTATAATTTTATAATAAAAATATCTATCTATTATAATATTAATTATCAAAATTAAATTATTATTATGTGCAAGTACACGTATTTAAATATTACTTAGAATTAATTTCTTTATTTATAGTCTTTAATTTTATTATTTTAAATTAAATTCTTTATTTATTTATTATTATCTTAAAAAAATCAAATAAGAATTCAGGTTGGGAGGACCCGAATTCTTAACCGAATTTTAATTTTTTTTTAAAAAATTACATTGTAAATTCGGGTCTTCTCAACTTGAATTTATATTGTAAATAATAAACATGTATGTTTTGGTAAATAAAATTATAACATGTAAGTTTTGGTAATTTTTGTTTTTAATGTATGTTTGGTTGAAAAATTCGGTTACTATGACCATTTTGAAAAATTGGAAGGTGCAGGAAGCATAAGCCTTGTCAAAGTTGCTTTAAATGGACTATTTTTTTTCTAAATCGCATTAGCAGACTAGCTGTACGCTTGAAAATAGACTTAATCAGTAAAGGGGCTTTCAGATTTCACATAGAACAGTACCTTTTGGATGCACCCAGATTCAGATACTAATTTGTGGTTTGTTTGTAATTTTTTTTATAACTATTTTAATTTTAATTATTTCAAGCAATACACTTGGTTTAGTAATTGGATCTTAAAAAAAAACTTGCATAATTGTGTGAAAGAGCTTACAAGAGACGACCAGCGGCGGGTCGAGTTAATAACCAGTGGCTCTTTTCACTCGATCCAGAATTTTTGTTAATTATATATACGTTTACTTCCACGAATGTGATAGTTCAATAAAAGCTGTGCCTCAAGAAAAATTTAAAAGAGCTTGACCTATTGACATAAACAATAAATTGTTGTGGTTGGCTGGGTGGTTTCAAACCAATTGAGGGAAAGATAAAGATTGACCAAATTTGACATTTACGTATCCTGTTGTTATAAAAAAGAAAGTAAAGAAGTGGCTAGGAAAGTGGAATGCATTGATTGATGTACGATCAAACCGGAATATCGGTGCACGGGTGAAGATGCCTGTGGGTCAATTACTCTTAAATGACTTTTGGTACTTAATTACTTTTCGGTCACCACTCAGTCTCAGAAGGGTGTGATTAGTGAGTCCAACAAATAATGAATATTAATAATTAGTAACGTAACGCTCTGTCTATCCCTAGCCGTTCACCATTCACCAACACCAACCCCCGTGCTATCATCCTCATTTGCCCGCAGATTAAAGTTAAGTTAGTCATGTCGTGGCAACCACCTTATCTTACCTAGCTAAATGCCTTGTGAAGAAAAAGTTGGTGATTTAATTCTGAGCTCCACATCCACTCTTTCAGGTCGGAATTGTTCTTGCAAACCCAATAACTATAGTATTAATAGTTGACCCATGTATAAAAAAATCTTATTTATTTCTATTTTTATTTTCAATGATTTTTTTATTCATGATAGAAAGTTTTAATAAAGGTCATTTTAGAAATATTTTATTTTTATTTGAAATTAATAAAATTAAATGATGTTATCTAACATGAAATTAGTTATTCTACAAGGAGTAATTAGTAAATTGCAAAAAGAAAAAAGAAAAGAAGGCATATGAGAATGAGGTTATCATACATACAATTAGAGTAGGACATGCAGGTAAGTTCGCCTCATGGAACTCGCAACCACAAAGTTCCGGTATAGTCTAAAGGTTCAAGGGATCGACCCACATTCACAAATAAATTTAAAATAAAAGAAATTAAATTTTAAGAATCTAAAAAATTAATCTATTTTTAAACTAATTTTAAAAACAACGGTGAATTGTCTAAAAGAAGACATTGATCAGAGTCAAGTCTAAAAAATATTTTTAAACCATTTAAAAAACAATTGTAAAATTCAAATGCACATAAATACATGATTCACACAAAGTAACAAAACAACAAAGACACATGGATATTAGGGATTTAGGGGGAGGGATAGAGTGGTTTTACTAAAAATACTAATATATTTTTACTAAATGACAGTCATCACCACAATTTTTGTTATAGTAGTATTTAAAAGAATCCACGGAGACCCACGGGTAAACCTGTGAAGCCCGCAGGTTGCGTCCAACTCTACATAAGATTGACGAAATAGCGATGACGTGGCGGGGGGTTGGTGAGTGGCCCCAGCAATAACATTGCATAAAAGTAAGAGAAGAGAATCAACAAATCATCTCCGCACTACTACTACTTCCCAGCCTGCAGATCGATCTTAATCTGCGGTAAGGCAACGTTCCCATTTTCCTTTCCTTTCTACTTTTTTGCCCCAAAAGCTACTCCATTCATTAACGTAACTATAATTAAACCTTAGTGAGAGATGCTGATCATTGTCAAGCAATCCACGATGGTGCGGCCGGCGGAGGAGACCCCGCGGAGGCCGCTATGGAACTCCAACGTCGATTTGGTGGTGCCCAATTTCCACACTCCCAGCGTGTATTTCTACAGGCCAAACGGGGCCTCCAATTTCTTCGACGCTAAGGTCATAAAGGAGGCTCTGAGCAAGGCCCTTGTCCCTTTCTACCCAATGGCCGCACGCCTCCGCCGCGACGAGGACGGGCGCTTGGAGATATACTGCGACGCTCAGGGAGTGCTCTTGGTGGAGGCCGAGACCACCGCCGCCATCGACGACTTCGGCGACTTTGCTCCCACACTGGAGCTCCGGCAGCTCATCCCCTCGGTAGATTATTCTGCCGGTATCCACACCTATCCGCTGTTGGTGCTACAGGTTGCTCCCTCCCTTTTCTCTTCTCTGTACTTCACTTCACGTTTTACTCGCACGCGCGTTTCCATATATTTCTATTACTATCGTGCCTATGCCCATCGATGTTGATATTTTTACTTTATTTTATTCTCTACTTTTTGCCTTTTCTGTACTACCTAAACATTACATGTTTTTCTCTCTCGTTTTTTTTTTTTTTTTTTTTTTTTTTTTTTTTTTTTTTTTTTTTTTTTTTTTTTTTTTTTTTTTTTTTTTTTTTTTTTTTAATACTATTACTAATATATAATATGATCTATCCTTATCATTATTAAAGCATGAAACAATTTGTTGGTGAATGGTGAGTCCCCACCGCCCCAGAGAGCATTGAGCATTTGTGCATACAGTTACAGTTACAGTTGCAGAGGCAGGCGAGAGCCCAGTTCTGTACTTACAAATAGGCTGCTCATAATTTAGCTATTTTCATGATTTGGATACTTATAAATGAATATTATAAGTATTACTATTTATACTTTCATATAATTAATTATTATTTTTAAAATATGCATATATAACTGGTTAGAATAAATAAGTTATAATTGATTATAATTTATTTTATTCTCTTTCTTTTATCCCCTAATAAAATATAAAAAAATTTATAAGCATTTAATATATTAACAACTTAAAAAAATATGTCAACTTCATTGTATTTTTTATTTTAAAATCTTTATAAACTTAAAACTATTTCCTTTTTTTTTGTTGAAAGTACGATGTTGAATTTGGTAACTACATAGTACATACTATATCGTACATCGTATGAATATTTTTAAATTCAAGACATGATTAAATAGAATAATTTTTAAATAAATATTAAAGAAAAATATTTAAATTATACAATATATAAATTTAAAAACTTTGAAAATTATGGTATTCTCTAAAGAAAAGTAAAATTAAAAAATTAAATCACTCTTAATAAATGTATATTATAATTTAATAAATAGGACTGAACATGAAAAAAAGATGTCGGGCATGAGTTTGTTAAAATAGCTTATATATGATGAGACATTCATGAAAAGAATTTAAAATAATACTATTAATTGAGAGCGTACTAACCACTCATCTATGTTTGGATACTAGTTGTAGAACTTTTTTTTTTTTTTTTTGAGAGAGTTGTTCGTAGCTGAACAACCACCCTCATTATTACACATGAACTACCCAAATTCCTCATCGTTAACGTTAGCACAATTTTGAAGGTTTCCTTCACAAGTCATGAAAATAATATATACAAATAATCCTAAAATAGATTATAAAAATATAAAAAATAAGAATTTAAATAACTTTTAAGCTTAGAATCATAAGCTATTTTCTTAAAAAAGAAAACAGACTAAGAGCTAAAATTAATTTTAATAAAGTACATATTAATTTAAGAAAGGCATAGCATCAACTAAGGTTAGGTCTACCAGAAAGGTTTGTTTTCCTTGTGATAAATTAATGTTCAAACCTTTATTGATGTGATAAATTAGTAGCCGTTTCTCATGATGGAATTGCCATGATGTTGATGTTGGACACGATTCACAAGTTCGTGGAAAATACATAGTATAAGATTGATTAAACTGCTGATGTAGGCCGAAGCTTTGAATTTCCTTGAAGCATTTAATGACAAGGGCAACAATACACCTTAAATGCACTAGAATTTCACACATCTGGGAGTATTTAAGAGGGAACAGTAGTTGCATTGACTTAGCTGAAGAAAATGCTAAAAGTATTTTTTTTTTTTCTTGTTAACCTTAGGGTGCAGGAGGTTAAGAAATTAGTTTGTAAATTTTCAAGTTTCAACTAATATTATAAATTTTTATTGGCTTATTTGCTAGCATTGCTATCTGACCTTAGTATATAATAACATTATTAATTCAAGAATTAATCTTAGGTGGCAGTTGTCATATTTTAAGAAATAATTAATCTTTCAACTTGTGTATAGGTAACATATTTCAAATGTGGAGGGGTCTCATTAGGTGTTGGTATGCAACACCATGTAGCAGACGGAGCATCTGGTCTTCACTTTATCAATGCATGGTCAGATGTTGCCCGCGGCTTGGATATTTCGCTCCCCCCATTCATTGACAGGACACTACTCCGTGCCCGGGATCCACCTCATCCTGTTTTTGATCACATTGAATACAAGCCCCCACCAGCCCTGAAGAATCCCCTGCAGCAGCAACTGCAACCCTCAAAACCAGTAGGCTCTGACAGTGCTGTGGCCGTCTCTACTTTCAAATTGACCCGTGACCAACTGAGCACCCTCAAGGGGAAGTCCAGAGAAGATGGCAACACAATCAGCTACAGCTCTTATGAGATGTTGGCTGGTCATGTATGGAGAAGTGTGTGCAAGGTAAGAGCATTTCCTGATGACCAAGAAACCAAATTGTACATTGCAACTGATGGACGGGCAAGGCTGCAACCTCCCCTCCCCCCTGGTTACTTTGGCAATGTCATCTTCACCACCACTCCTATAGCAGTGGCTGGTGATCTCATGTCAAAACCAACATGGTTTGCTGCTAGCAGAATCCATGACGCATTAATACGAATGGACAACGAATATTTGAGATCGGCTCTTGACTATCTAGAGCTGCAGCCTGATCTAAAAGCTCTTATTCGTGGAGCACATACTTTTAGGTGTCCAAATCTTGGTATCACTAGCTGGGCAAGGCTTCCAATACATGATGCTGACTTTGGTTGGGGAAGACCCATTTTCATGGGACCTGGTGGGATTGCATACGAGGGGCTATCTTTCATAATTCCAAGCTCAACAAATGATGGGAGCATGTCTGTGGCAATCGCTCTGCCCCCTGAGCAAATGAAAGTGTTTCAGGAATTGTTTTATGATATTTGAAGTGTTTTTGAAGTGATGTTTTATTTCTTAGTTTAAGTATTTTTTCATGAACCGTATAAATATCTCAGGTTACACAATATTGATGATAGTCTATGCCTTGGCAAAGCGTGATAATCCGTAAGCACAAAGGAACTTTGAATCAAGTGTATTATCGACTTGATGTCACATGTGGACCAGATTTGTGAGTCAGCACAAGCCGCCTCCCCTTCACCATCCCAGGATATTTGATTGCATTTCTGAATGCTTGGTGTATTTTTTCTCTATATTGTGATGAGTAATGAAGAATGATATTAATTATGGAGTTTGAAGCCCATATATAGGTTCAACTTTCATTGTTCTAGCGTCCAGATACTCTTCAGCCTCTTCCTTTCACATGATTGCTTTTTTTTGTTTTTTTTTTTTTTTTTACATTTCATTTTGGCAATATTAATTTGCATTACAAAATTTGCGGGGGACGGCTCTGGGAGCTGATAAAGCACTTTAACCTATCAATGATTTGCGTCTTTAATTGTGTGGTGGAAACATTTGATTGGCATAACTATAAGCATCCACTAATATTACAAGTTCATACAGAAGTCCTGATAACGGGATTAAGCAAAATTGTATTATTACAAAAATATTCTTAGTGAATAAGTAAGGATGGTTATACAATATACATTATAATCTTAGTCATTAGAGCAAGTAGAAGGGAAGTACTCGGATTAAAGGGAGGGCTACAGATAGAGTTGAGATGCATGGTAAAAATGATGCGGCAGAGTTGTGGCTAGGGCGGTGATTGACATCTTGTCCCCCGTATGCTCCTGTTCCTCTCTGCGTTCTTGAGCCATGAGATAGATCGTGCCTGTCCTCAGTTATGACTCCATACTTGTCTGCAGTTGGAAATTCAAATAATAATATAATATGTTGAGGAGGATATCTACAATTTAAGGAAATTAAAACTAAACAACTCTTACCCACGGGATGCACAATGTTGGTCTTGGAGTTGGAGGGGTTTGCATTTGCAAGTGTCTGTTCTGAACTTGAAATGGCTTGAATACATGAAACAAAGATGAACCACGTGGAAAGGAATTAATGTTCTCTAAACACACTACACTATTATGTATACGTGCTTTGATCAATGGAGAAAGATCTGCCGAATAGATTTTGGATTCTTTAACGAGTTTCAAAGAAAGAACATGCAGACGCTTGCTTTACTTCATTGTAAAAGAAAAGAAACATGACACATGACCAATGGCTGCTAAACCCGGTTCCTTTACACTTGTTTTTTAAACTTAAAATTTCACGTAAATTACATAAATTAAGGTCACAATAATTTTATTAAATTTAAAGCAATGTGTGTTATGCGATTGCTTCGAGGAGAAGCAGAGTTCTCCGGAGCTCTCTACTTTGCGTCAGATGCCTGAAAAGCTTCCGGTAATAAGTGGAGAGCACATGATCATGAGAACGTATTTCACGTTCACTTTTCTGAGTCGTAAAAGTCAGTCTTTTCTGATAAAATTCTTGGAATAACGTCAGCAAGTAAACATTCTCCAAACATTACAAACTGTTACAGTAGTAATTAGTAATATCATTTCAAATCTCAAATAGGAGTACCTGACTTGATTGCATTAAAGCCTAATAATATGTTGCAGACCCTTTTTTCATCACATGGTAAAATCAAATTGTTTTAATTCTGTCTCTGGATGCTGTTTGAAGTTTGAACTATCAGAAAGCAAGTTTTTTTTTTTTGGAAAAGGAAAGCAAAGGAAACTGAGGTGAAAGATCCCAACTAAAATGGCACCATCCAAGCTAAGCACCCAAGCAATCCCACATATTATTAAATAAATAACATAAAACCATTACAGATAAGAAAAAGGGACCAGAACTTCCCAAAAGGAGTTTAGAAGTATCTAAATCTGTAGCTAGGTAAGGAATTCCTATTCCTATCAAATTCACTTCTGTAAAAAGAAGGAATTGTATCCCACCAGGAGGAGGTTTGGGATTGAACAGCAAAATTGACTAATTTATAAGCACAAACGTTGTCTTTTCTATAGATGTGAGATATCCTGAAGTTTTTTTTTATACTAAAGTCTAGTTGAATTAATTAAATAATATATTCATGATTTGTTGTAAATTTCATAATACCATATTTTTTTTGTTTTTTTCCTAATTAATAAAAGATTCCAAACTCAAAATTAGAATTTACAATTCTTTTAAGAAAAATTCTATTTTAGATATATTTCCAATTTTGAAGGTGACATCTATGTAATTTTGTTGAAACAACTAAAGACGTAAGCAAGTTAATATCATATTTTTCATTTGAATATGAATAATATGATAGATTTACTGAAAATTTTCAGTCCGGATCAGGGAACAAGATATTGTCACAACAGAATGAAGATTATCAAAGTTAAGCAGAAGTTAGAAAAGCTAAAAAGGAAGGATGTAAACAACGATTGATTTATTCTGGCAAGTCCGGGATGTTATAGCCACAGTAAACAGAAAATGCCAGTTTTATTTCTTTTTACTTGCTATTTTACTAACAACACCGACTGATCACTAATGTGGCAAGCATTATCAATTTATTCCTTCAATGTAATTAAATTAAAAATTGTCCCTGGTAAAAAAAAAACAGCTCTTTTAAGTTTTAACACATATCCATTACCCAAGGTATATGTATGAAATCACTCAAGTCAGCAAAGCCCAGGTTGGATTTTTTTTATGTATTCTTGGTGTTTTATTTGGTTGATGGAACATGTGTTGCAAGATTATAATGGAAATTGTGGATGTTTTGATTGGGTTAATGAAGGGACTTGGCATCCTATGAAGAAAAAGAACATGATGATGGAAGTTATGCATTGAAAGCTTAAGACTGAGTTTTGATAATTTGGTTTTAATTTTTAGCCTCACTCTTGATTGTGATTGTGATGACAAGTTGTATTCTGTGTGTTTTGTCTTGTTAACCTTCTAGGCTCTTTGATTGGCCAAGTTGGTACACATAAAATCAGTTGCTTAGAACTGACTTTGAAGAGCTGTTTCTGGTTTTGTGTTCGTACTGCAAAATTGCAAGCCACTGTTCATAAATTTTTACCCATTGCCAGTACTGATGCCCTTTATGTGTTCGACGAAAAGCCCAACCCACTCTTCCATCCATACTTAAAGTTATATATGTTAATAAACATATTATACAAGTGCTTCATCTTCACTACATTAACAGTAACTGTTCCAGTCTGTTATTTTTATTTTCCTTGAAACCAACCCTTTGTTGCCAACAAGACAATCAGAACTCCTTCCACCTTCATACCAACAGACAACACAGGCTTGTACACACTACAATATACTTTTTATGGCTTCCCCCCTGCAAACATCACACTCACACCTCACGACATATATCAGCAATTCTGACTGAATATCCATCCAGAATCCCGTTTTCTACATACGTTCATATAATATTCCCCCCTTTCTCCTCTTATATACAGGACACCAACAACTTTTCCTCTTGTTTACAAGACACCAAGACATGCCCTTGCCCCTTGGGTTCAGAGACCAACTCCATAGAGGATGGGAAAATCCACCTTGTGTCTTGTTCCATTGCCATGAATAAAACTTGACCATCCCCACAATTATAATTTTATTATAATAGACTATATAGGCTTAAAACTATGTTTTGTTAAAAAGATGAGTTATGTAATAATTGGTTACGTGGGAAATTAATCAATTACTTTTCAAACCTGGAATGTTTGTTGGACAACTTAATTGATTATGTTGAGTAATACTCAATTATAACAGTTATTGATCATTTGAAAATAATGAATCTTGTCTTTGACCATATATATCATACTCTTTTTTTTTTTTTTTTTTTTTTTATTCATTAAAATTTAGGAATGCCCCAGTCTAAGCTAAGAAAAACTTTCGGCTCAAAGACAGCTTATAGAGGTATTTAAATTTACTTCTCCTCGAGGAGACGAGTAATTAAAGGCTCAAACCTCCATGGGTAGGTTTGTTTTTATTTTTATAATAAATAACAGAAAAAACAAAACCTGTGACCTCTTGTTGATTCTTGTTCATAACTGAAGTTCAACTCTTCATTTGTGGACAGGCTACGTTGGATCGAGGCATGCCATGTGAAGTTAAATTTGAAGATGATTTACGGTACTTAATGGACCAAAATCCTAATAAGAGTAATGTAGTTTTGGGTGAGTAAACTATGAAATTTCTCATTTAAATATTTTTTGCATCATTGTCAATGCAAATTGTGCAATGCCTAAGTGGAGGGACGATTGCATTAATCATGATGAAGGGTGAGAATACAGCAACATGTGTGTGTTTCTGTATTCCTGCGTTTTATAATAAGATTCACTAGTGATTGCTTCTTCATGATTATCCCTTTACATTTTTCTGTCTTTAATGATACTGACTTGGCCGGCATGATGGAACGGTTGCTTAATGTTACAGTGAACTTTTCCTAGGCCATATATTTATACCAAACCAATATAACATTCTTTACTATAATGCGCTTGAACTTTGCTTCTTTTGTCGTTTAGTTGATATCGGCTATTGGCTAGGTAATTTATTTAAGAGGGGTGCCTTGAGAATGATTTGAAAAGACTACAGCCCAATAAAATAAAATGTCAGGATGAATGTATTAAGCTCTTATTAGCACACCGATAATTGATGAATTCGAGTACTTAGATAATATGAAATGTCATTTGCAGTTCCAAATATAATTGTCGTAGGCTAATGATTAGTGTCTGTAATTCCCTTTGATACCTATGCTAGTCTACCTAATATAATGTGGACAAGGCTTGAAGGCTTTGGTATAGATTTGTCCAATCATTTGATAATCTTCCTCCGTTGGCAAGTTTTAACAATGTCCTTAATGTTGTGTATGCTGTATAAAATCAGTACTATTTTTTACAGTACCAATGGTTTACTGTTTAAATGATTGCTAATTAATATCGTTTGTTGAGAAGCCAAACTGGTCTGTACCTGGATCGTTATTTTCCCAATGTTGTTAATGTCATTAATTAGGCTAGTACTTAACTAATACTGCTTCCTGGCTCAGAGCACCTCACTTGGTTTACTCTTTTAATAATCACAACGTTGTTGACTTAAAGAAATAAGTTGCCCCTTTATCGTTTAGCAATTTTTTTGAGCAAGAAAAGGTATTGTTAGAATAAAAGAAATCAATGGATTTTATACATGTGTTTATGAGTACTATGTAGCATATATCATTTAGAAATTCTAATGAGATTTTATCTAGAGATGTCAAAAAGTGTGTGACCCTGGGAAATCTCGACTCTTGGATTAATATGGTGTAGTAATTCAATGTTCATTACAGGCTTACGCCAAAAGACATGTCATGCTATGCAATTTAGATGTCTATAAATAAACAAAGTTCTTTTGTTATCTGATCATACATTATGTAAATTTTCAATTTATCCTTTTGTGGTTGTAGGTTGGATCTGCCATTGGGCTTAACAGAAGTATGAAACAACTGATGCTGAAAGAAGAGAAAAGTATGAATCACCAGTCACCACCTATAGTGGAAGATGAAATTCCAAGTGATGAGGCAAAAGTTCCTGTTGTCACATTAAGGTATCTCTTGAGACGATTTAAGACATCTGCTGCATCAAGCATAGTCGGTCTTGTCGAAGTTGACTCATGGGTGCAAAGAAGTCCCAGCTCAATTAACTCCGCAATAGCAACTTCCCACATCTTTCTAACCTCTCGGGATTGATCTATTATTGATGCTGTCACCAAAGCAGGATCTGTCACCTTTTCTACCCTTCCATGAAAATGAATCTTTACCCATTTGTGCAGACTTAACCCACCAACAAACATTGTTTTTGTTTCTTTAGTACCTCTAGTGGTTCTTATACTTGTCATGTTTCTTGGATTATTTACAATCGGCATTCAAACTCTTATTTTTGCTACTTTAGTCGTGGCTTATATAGGTGAATCCATGGAAGGCTTGGCCAATATTAAAGACTTCAAGTCCTTCGCTTTCATTGTATGCTTTAAGAAAGAACAACTTCATGTAAATTATTTATGTTCTGTTTGCCTGTATATGTGTATTCAAATATTTTTGTTGGAGACTTGAGTTGATGATCCTATTCATGAGTGCTAATTTGGTTGATATTTAATTGATGATCATGATCTGATACTTTAGGAACTCGGTTGGAATGCTGCTACGTGATTTTAACTCTCACCAAATTAAGAAAATTATCTATTATTTGTGGCAACAAATAATTATTCCATTACTTGCTAGCAATTACTTATATATAATCAATTTTATAAGACTAAAAGAAATATTCATTTTAGTCAATCAGTGAATCATGTGATGTTTTCCAATCTTTAAAAAATTTTCAAAATTTGGTTTTAGTTCTAAATTTTTAAAACATTAATTTTAGTCCTTTTTATATATTTTTTAAATATTCAAACACTAGTCCCTCAAAGTAGAGGGAAAAAGTATATTAGCCTTAGGAATTAAAGTTTATGTATTTAAAAATAGGTTTCATTACTTTTTGACTTCATATTTATTTATTATATGGTCAATTTTGTCTCACTATTAATAAATTATTCAATTTGATCTCATATTTTCAAAATCAAATCAATTTGATCATTTCTATTCAAATTAACTTGAGATCATTAATAATTATTATTAATGACATTTTTGACACTGTCGCTGATTAGTGGCAATTTTTATTAAACTAAAATTGATAGTAATGATTAAAAATTGTCATTAATTAGTGATGGTTTTTTAGCGACGAGCTACTTGTAAACACTAAGAGTATCTTTAGTGGTAGATCTTAAGTAAAGATCTTGAGCTCAAGATCTGATCCTCACAAGATCTCCCAATAAAGAAAGTGGAGAGATCTCCAACATGGAGAATAAGTTCTTGTACAAGATCCCTCAAGATCTGCACATTATTCAAAAAAGAATAAATTTTTTCCCTCTTTCTCTCTCCCAAAGATCTCAAAATGAGATCTACCATTAAAGGAAAAAATTAGAGAGATATTGAGAGATCTTTAATCCTATGTGGTACTATAGGGTCCACCAAAAAGTGATTTAAGATCCCAATTTAAAATCTATCACTAAAGATGCTTTAACGCATCAAGTCAGCTTAGTAACTCAATTTTTAAAATACTCAACCAAATTAAAAAAAAAATAAACAATGAAACCAAAAAATAGTTAAGCCTTAAAAATGTAGTAACAAAAAGCATTGATTCTAAACGTCGAAAACACAAACCAAAATTTGAAATATATTTAGGATCTAAAAACCCCCATTAACCCTTAGTCAATTTAACTTATCACAATAAAGTATTCTTTAAAAGAAAAGTTACACTTTCATCGCTGAAGAGATGTGAGTATTGCAACGGCTTTTTCTCTTGTTTTAAAATTTAGTTTAATATCATTCAAGAATATTCTTTAAAATGTTTTTATAATTAAGACATACTAGATGTCACAAAATGTCAAACCAAATTTTTATTTATAGTATATAAAATACTAAAAATGCATTAAATGGAAAAAAATTTTATGATCACAGATTTATTATAAAAAATCAAATAATTTATTCAATATATTTTGGTAAAAAAAATGCACAATATATTACCAATTTTTTTTTTGGAAAATAAATTCTCTTTAATAGAAATTATTAGATTTTTTATTAAAATGTATATAAATGGTGAAAAACGTGGTGTACTTTCAACCATTATGGGATAAAGCTGTACATTTTAAAAATAAGAAAAATGTAATTATTTAAAACTTTCAGGTTAGAGGAGTGTAAAAAAGTATTTTAGTCATATTTTGTTTTTAAGAAAAAATAATAGAGTAAAATTTAGTATGTTTGCATTTGCCAAGAGAAAGAAGTGTATATTTTATCCAAAAATGTTAAATTTGCAGCAAATGTTTTACTAATCCTAAGCATGCTAAATCAACACTAACACATTTAGTTTGCACACAAAATGTTTTTTTTTTAAGAAAAAAGATTGTGTAAGTTTACACTGTTTGTCAGAAACACAATCCAGTTCATTAATTACATCTTATGATTATCTTTATGGTTTATTTTCACTTATTTATAATTGACTTTGACAAGTAATTGGTAGACACATGAAAAACTAGTAATCAAGTTTTACATGAGTATTGTGACATATTTCACTTTAATTACACTTGTTATTGTTTTTTTTAATAAGGAATTTCACTTGTTATTGTTAACTCATCATTTTATATTGTTCAAACTGACATGAATATTATGATATATTTCACTTTAATTTTTGTGTGTACTTTGAATGCTAATTTTATTTTATTTTTAATGTTATAAAATTATGATATTATATTTTAATATTTCTTATGCATTACTTAATTATTATTATATTTATATTGGTTCAAGTGACATCTATAATTAAATAATTAAATCTTGAACCAGTTGATCAGTTTTATGATTGGTATAATTTTAAAAATGGTTTAAAAAATAACAAGTTATTGAATTTGATTTTTATGAATAAATAAAAAAATAATCATTTTATTTAATTTTTTATCGTAATGTTACTTTTTTTAAAAAAATTAAATCTACAATTTTTTTTGTTCTCCCTTAACCATTAAACTTAGCTTAAATCTTCCAATAATTTTATTTAATTGAATTAACAGCACTCGAAATCTAGTATAAATTATGTTGGATATTAAGAATTTGAAAAGAAAATATTTAACTAGGGTTTAATAAAAAAAAAGCTTGGAGGACCCTGTCGTGTCAAAGAAATTTGTATTAGATTGTAAAATGTAAATAAATAATTAAAGAATATTAGTAATAAAAATTGTGAGTAAATTGAGGAACGTGAAATGTGAAGACTGGAGTAGAAAGGAGGGATGAACACGTGGAGAGGGGAAGGTAGACCCCACACCGAACCCTTTAAAATGTCTACCTCTCCACTAGAGCGCCAAAACCCCCAATCCCATTGTCCTCACCGCAACCCTCAATTTCTCTACTGCTGAATCCCAATGTATGCTTTTCCTAACCCTAACCCCCCATTAACATTCTTCTTTTCTTTTCTCAATACCGATTCTACCTTCTTTCTCTCTCTCTCTCTCTCTCTCTCTCTCTCTCTCTCTCTCTCCCTCTCCCTCTCCCTCTCTCTCTCTCTCCTTTTTTTTTTTTTTTAAATTCATTTATTCAAGATTTAGGTTTTTTTTTTTGTTTTCCGATTCCTATGCTCTCGCCTTTCTTCAAATGGTTCCTTTTATATTATCTTTTTCCATCATGCCGATTATCACTCATTTCGTGTTAGGGATCGGTGTAAATTTGGGGGATACTACTGGGACTTGATTTATGCAATTTTACACTTTTTTTACTTGTCTTTCACTGATCTTTTCTAACTCAACTTTACATTTTTTTTTTAAGTTTCTTTGCAGTGCCTAGCATCTCTGTTTGCTTCTTGCTGTTCTTCATTTCAAAACTTGGGAGCACGTCAATTGGCAGTTTCGGTGCGAATGCTGTGGTAATTTTAATATTTTTGTGCATGCTCAGAGGAATGTGAGACTTATCTTTACCGATTCATCCAATTACATGATCTGTAGAATCATTTGCTATCTATTCTATTGTTATCCTCAACTTGTATAAGTTTTAATTCCCCGAATTTACTTGTCCCTTTCTTTCTTTTTTATGTGGCAGAATTATCCATCTTGCACAACTGAAAGAACGAGAATATGCCCTTTGCTTCTGCTTCCATGGCAAAAAGGAGTGAAGAGCTAGGATTAAGATCAATGAACACTGATTCTGCTAACCATGACAGTATTCCTGGTGTTCGCCACCAGAATGATACAACCGTCCCTCTGCCTCTGGTTTCACCATCTCCTTTCCCCCACTGGCATTTGCATGAAACATCCCAATATTATAACAATGAACCAGCTGGAGTTAATTCAATGATTGATTCCTCTCAGTTCAGAAGTTATCAGAATTTCCAGATGGACCATAATTACTCGCACAGAGCAGAAGAACATAATTTCCTTCCATACAAACCAGATTCTCGTTTTCCATGTCCAGAAGGATACATAGGGTGGCCGTATCAATATGATAGGCACAATAATCTAACAATCCCTGTCGATGTGAGGAATGCTTCCTTCAATCTAAATAATTTTGAGAAGCCTGACAATGGTGGGATGTGTGTGACCCCAAGTTATGGTTCGGCTAGCAGGCTACAAATGGTCAACCCTAGTGGAACAGCAATGAGTGCTAATATTGGTCAGCCTTCATTATATATGAATTTGGGAATGGCTCCGTGTAATCCAAATCAAGATTGTGTAGAGCCATTGCTTACAATAGGAAAACGTGATGAAAGATTTATGACCACTGGTTCTGGAAGTAATAACAAAGAGTCCAAATCCAGTGCTGTAACACCAAAATTCAATGTGACTGGTAATTCTGACAGGGAATTTCTTCCTCCATTCAATACATATCACAATCAACTGGGTAGCAGAAGTTCCTTAAACCCTGGTTTAGACATGAATGCCACCTTTTCTGCTTTTCAGAATGACAGTGAAGTCATATCTGATTTAGCTCCTGCAAGCAATCATGAAGCTCTGTTTGATTCTAGACCTGGTTTACGTTTGGGGCCATCATATGCTTTTCAATGGCCAGCTGCTGGAGACCAAAACCATTATTTAGGACAGGTCAACAGGGATTTAGGTCTTGTAGGTGTGAAAGACACAAGTATGGAATTTACAGGTGTAGGTCACAAAAGTGGCCTTGAAAGATGCATGGGTCTAAATTCATTGCCAATAGTTGGCAGTCAAACTATGCCTTTTGAAAGTGGACAGAGATGGGCGAACAGACAGCTAGTTCCCTCTTCAAGTGGAATGGTAACTGATAAGTTGCCTACTGAGCTGTTACCTAAAATTAATGATAAGTTCTCATCACAGCTATTTTCTAGTCCTCCTTTAGCTGTGGCCAGTAGAAGCACCCGAGAGCAATTTCTTTCAAGTATGTGTTTTACCACTTGATTCCTTATTTTCTGCTCATAAACGTTGATATATGTCAGATCTCCTTAAATTTCACTTCATTCTTGAGAAGCAGAAACGTATTTGATCATCTTTAGTAGTTTTGTTGATACTAAATGTAATTTAGTCTTTTGTTCCTTTGCTTTTGTTAGTAAACATCAAATCTGTTTTAAATGTAGCTGATGATTTTTATCTTGGTCTTAAAAGGGTTCTTTTTATAGCTTCTTTTGTTTTTATCGAAGTTTTGGGCTCTTAATCATTCAAGTTCTAGTAGGCCTCATTCTTCCATTTATTATCTTTGCATGCAATTCAGCAGAGGTAATTAGATAAATTATCTGCCTCCTGATTTGCAGTGACTAAATACTTCACTTAGAGACTCATTTTTTGGATTTATCAAATTGTTTTCTGTATTTACTGATATCTGAATTATCTTTTATTAATTTTCTTTGCATAAATAAAAGTAAAACGAACAGGGTTTTGAACTCCTGAAGGGATCACATCCCAAACTTCTCAAGTGGTACCTCTTACTGTTTATTGCCAACTCATCGTTTTGTTGTGCTTGAAATGATTCAAATGAATTTTATGAAGTAACTCAAACCAAACAATCCTTTGAAAGAGGGGGGAGGTAGTTGGAAAAGTGTGATGCATTAGTTGATTAGCATGTTTCTGCTTGATAAAATCTAAATGTACTCTGCAAGCTACATTTTCCAGTAATTGAATTTAGTATTGTTCATGTTTGCTGAAAGATGTTCATTTGACAGTATCGCCTGCATGTCTAAGGAATTGATTTTGGATTTTTACAAACTTTTTTGCTTGGTTTACTTAGTGCTTCCTGCCCTCAAGTTTAGATATGGGTGAAAAATTACTTTGTTTAGTTTTCATGAAACATGACAACTGTGGCATAACTAAGTATCAACAAGAGGCTTGATCATTTGCTAATTGCTTTTTGTATGATGTAAAGTGTTAAAGCATTTCATTTTATGCATATAGACAGATATTATATGTCTGTAGATTTTTAAAAAAATTCCTGGTGAGTCAAAGGTCTATTATTATTTATTGATTAAGATTCATGGTCTCCTGTAGGTAATCATGGTCAATCACAGGCAGGTGGTTCTATTCAGCAATCAAACTCTCTTCTTCGACCACAATCTACTTCTGGTGATTACCTTCTTAAACATATCATGCTATCCACTCGCCATTGGATATTTCAAGCAATAAACTAATTTATTCAGATGTAGGAATACAAGCTGGAAAGGGATACATTACTGCTCAAGTTTCAAGGCCATCCAACATGGCATCTCTAAAGAGAGCTGCTTCCCAACCACTGTCATCCACTGTCCAGAATCAACAAAGGAAGACTCTACCAACTCAGTTCATACATCCATCAATTCCAACTACTTGGGCCAGATTGGCTCCATCAGTCCCAAAAACATCCCGGGCAATGTCTCCCTTGGTCCGCCCAGCCCAGTCTCTCACACCCCAAGCTCTTCATTCTGTTGTTCCTCCGTCATTCCCTATGGCTTGGACTAAATCTGTTCTACAAGCCCCAAACACAACCCGGGCAATTCCTCCCAAAATGTACACAGCTCCATTTCTCGCACCTAATGACAAGAGAATCTCATCTTCTCACCAACCCTCATCCCATACTTCACCTCGCACAAACCAATCTAACCATCAAGCGTTAGCTCAGGCTTTGGCTCGCCAACGTTCGAGGGCTCCAATTATACCATCTGCTCCCAGTATTGCTTCCAATTACATTAAATTTAAAGGTATTCCTTGGAGCTTCTTCATTTCTTGCATATTTAACGACTTCCTTTTGTGTCCTTCCATGATTAGTTAATTTATTTGGTTTTCTTCACAGTATATCTAGGTAGAGTTACCTTACTGGTGCATTTAAACAGACATTGAAACTATGTTCATTATTCTGTTGAAGAGCATGATGTTGTTAGATTTCATATTCCAGTGAAATTGCTCAATTAAAAAAAGCTTTTCATGAATTGTTCCTATCCTAATTCCTTTACCTGAAAAGAATTCCAGCCTATTCATGTTGTGGGTAAGATTTCTGCCTTTTCTTTAAAATCTGGTCTATCAATTATATGAATGGATTCTTAGTGCTTATAGCTTCGGGAAAAGAATAACGAAATTCATGGATTAGTTTTTAAATCTAAACATTTATCTATGAATTTTAAATTCATGATGAAAGAATTAGCAAGTTGATGCGTTTTTTAGATATGGATTTTGTGGAGCATTACGTAGTGTATCCTAATGTGTTAACTTTATTCTGGTTCAGATCAAACAGCAGAACCAATTGGTTATAAATGCCTTTTGTGCAAGAGGGATCTCTCCTACGCACCAGAAGGGCCCATTTCCCAGCCACCCGTTCCGCCTGCTACTGCTGTTCTACCATGTGGCCACACCTTTCATGAGTATTGTTTGGAGCGAATTACCCCTGATGACCAATCCAAA
Organism: Glycine tomentella; assembly: GCA_007407185.1. Taxonomy (NCBI): domain Eukaryota; kingdom Viridiplantae; phylum Streptophyta; class Magnoliopsida; order Fabales; family Fabaceae; genus Glycine; species Glycine tomentella. The sequence goes on along the minus strand of PYAF01000511.1, from coordinate 224,268 downwards.
TATCCTCCATGCATTCCTTGTGCTCTTCTCGAGTAGTGAATTTAGGCTTACATTTTGAATTCTTCCTTTTTGATCTCAAAAGTTCTTGGTGGTAAGAAAAAGGAAAAACAGAATTTTCGAGAAGAGGTAGGCCATTATTGAGAATATCATAGTAAGGTTAAATTATATTAATATATGAATGAATATCATAGTAAGGTCTGCCTTGTCCGAGAGCATATAGCTGTTGAGGTTATTAAACCTCAACGCCATAATTTATAGGTAAATTATGTATACATAGTAATTTATTTACCTATATATCACCTGACCTTTAATTTTTTATTTATTTTTTAAAACACTGTCGGTCTCGTATTGTCTTCTAGACGCCAACGTTATAATTCGTTCACGAAAACAATTTTAAGGATCCGTTTGGTTTTTAAAAGAATTGATGTTAATTGTGTTTGAGCATGGTGTTTTAAAATTGAATTTAGAAGAATTCATTTTTATTTATAAAAAAATATAGCATTATGGAATTAGTTTTATTCATTGGTTGAATACAGAGTTCAAAATTAAAAATTAAGAACCGCGAGGCCAGCCGTAGATTATTCATTATTCGGTATAAAGGACAAATACTCTGACCCATTACAATAGTTCTCTTCCTTCTCTCTTCTCTTGTTTGGTATTAAGATGTTTTGAATGGCTTCTTCCCTACGACTTACTGGAAATCCCGAAGGAGATCATCAGGTGAGACTCTTTCTGAAGTCTTAACTTCACCTCGTTTATCGTAATGGGAAGTGAATCCAAAAGGGAGGAGCTCTTCTTTATTTGATCTGAGGTGTGATCGATTCTTTTGGTCATTTTTACAAACTTTTTACAAAAAATAGATTTTTTCTAAAATAAATTACTGGCATAGATTTGTTTTGACCAAAGTCTAAGGTCAAATTGATAATTTGAGGACCTGACAGGTTTAATAACAATAAGAATCAAATAACAATTTTATATAGTTATTTCATCCTAAACATAGTACTATAATTTATAATAGCTGCTGAAATATTATCAAATCACTCAAGTGAGTGGGTGATTTGGTCGTGTTCTTTATGAGAGTAAGAGGTACTAACAGCTTATTAAGGACACAACAAATTGGATTTGTTGGATGATCACTTTAAAGGTAGTAACAATTCAAAATTACTAGCTTGTCACGTCAAAAGGAAGTAGCAATTCAAAATTGTTAGTTTGTCACGTTAAAAAAAAATTAGCAATTCAAAATTATTGGTTTGTCACGTTAGCATAACCAGTACAACAATTTGAAATTGTTGGTTTGTTGATACAACAATCCACTGTCGTTGGTTTGCGCGCGTGCAACATGAAATCTTGAATAAAAAAATTATAGAATATACGAATCAACATTGGTTCAAGTAATCACATGAAAACAACACTATGCTTAGCATCGAAACAACAATTTGTATTAACATGATTTGTAACTATAAGTATGGTTTCCTTTCGATTTTCTTCACACATTCAACAAATACATCAAACGATTGAGTATTTTCTTACCAATTCATTTTTTATATGTTAAGAGATAGATGCTATGCATTTGTATAACTAGGTGAAAATGTAGTATATGTTTTTTTGTTATATGATTATGTCTATTTTGTGAAGATTTATATAATTTTTTTAAAAATGATTTTCAGTAAAAGCTTTTTTTTAACAAAATTGATATATTGTATGTGATTTTGTATATTTTATTTTTGTTCAATATTATTAATTATGTATTTCCAAGTTTAATTCTATTTTATTTTTCAAATATGTTGTCATGTTGAGAGATACGTTGAAAGATATGTTTTTTTTTTTCATCCATAAGATATCATTGTCAATAGGTCCAGAATGAATGTTGCTTAGTGAACATTGTAAAGAAGAAGCAATATAACTACTGTCAATATTATATAATCACAAAAAATTTAACTACAATATAAAAGAGATTAGACAATTTTTACTAGATTGATATGAATTTTTGACCAACGCAACTTTTTTGGTGATTCTAACTCTTTTAGGAATATTTATAGCGTCTTCTTTTTACAAATCAGTTTATTCATGTTTACAAAATTTGAATTTATTAAATTTATTTGAAAAAAGTGTTCTTAATAAAAATGTTGCTGATAATTTTCAAAGTGCCATGTATGATTGATCATATAATCGTGGTTATATAGATGTTTTTTTATGATAGATCTTCAATTACGAGCGGAAGAAAACAGTTAAATTCAATTATTTTTTTTATAAAAAATAATTGATAGAATTTCGAATGGAATATGTATTACAAGTTTTTTTTTATGGCAGAGACTATCAAATATGTAGGAGGTGAACGAAATTCTTAGTATATTTATTGTATGTATTCTATATAGTAATCTTTATACTAATTTGGTATTTTTTATTTACTAATAATAGTGAAAATAAATTTCAAAATTTAAAAAATAAGCTTTCTTAACTACACATGTTTAATTCACTTAAAATTCAATTACTATAACATGTACCTAACTTCCAAATTTTAGAAGCTAGCAAAACTTGAGTAGTTGGTGCAAAGAGAGTCCACAAATTCTAAAATGTCCCAAAATATCCAAGCACAAAGGAAGTAAGTAAAAGAAAAGAAGTGAAAACAATATAGTCGGTATCTCATTATTTAATGAGTAAAAATTATTATTTTAATTTGGGAAAACATTTTATATTTGATGGATCAAAGTTATTTTCATGAAACTTTCTGCATTGATGAGACACGACAAGTGAAATCATGGTACGATGAGACAACACAATGTGCATCATAATAATTTTGTTGTTTTAAGTAAGTTCATACTGCGACGAGACAATGTATGATGACCAGTAAAAACGAATTAGTCGTTTCATTACATCAAGTGAATAATAATCAGTAAAACATATTGTTGTTAAGTAATCAACAAATTGAAGTTGCTGTCTTATATCTGGCCGATACATGTGACACACATTGCTTAAACTAGCAGTATAAAGTTGTTCTTTTTTCGTATCCCATCTTCCTACTATGTGTTTTTGTTGTTTCATGGAGCATCATTAATCAATTATTGGTCTCAATTATCTAACAAAATACAACTAACTTGAGAGTCTTGAACCAACAATTATAAATTGCTGGTTTACGTTAAAACTTTTCTTAATTTTTTTAGCCAAAACATCCGTGATAACACCATCAGTAAGTCAAAGTAACTGTTTCACAATTTTCTGAATAAAAAACATATCTATGTCAATAATTTATTTTAAAATGAATCCATTTTAATAAAAAGTTTATAAAAATAATCCAAATACGTCATTCACTCTTGATTTCATTGAAATTGAAAAGGATTCATCCCATTTCAATATGTGAAAATGTTGCTACATTAGCAGCTGAATCATTCCAGGACAATTTCAGATTTTATTTCCCACTCAAATCCATCCTTTTGTTGTGGTTTTGTTCCTGCGTTTTGGATCATCTGGACTCGCATGAATCAATGTCACGTGGCACTGGCAGCATCACTTCCGCTTCTGTATGCCATGGTTCACACCGTATGGCACTTAATTTGAAGAAATTGCCCCCTGCAACCCCTTGCTATCATGATGTTTTCCAAGTTAAAAACAATTTATGACTGAACTTGTATATGTACTATAAAAGTCCAGGTCCCTGCCAAAGTAATCATAATAATAATGTGAGAGTATGTCATGTTTACCAAACAGGGACATCACTCTTTATTTCAGAAGACGTTTTCAAAGCAACGAGTAACCAACATTTGTATTTCCCTACATGGCCGTTGATATAGTTATTTAGATAAATTATTTCAATTAGTTTTTTTTTAAATATTAGTTTTTCTTTTATTTGTATTGTTCATATATTTATCCTTTTTTAATTATTTTTCTTAAATAAATTATAATTTTATTAATTTTCTGTCATTTTATATTTTTGAGTTATTTAGCAAATAATCTTATTAAATATTTATAATTTAATTATTAAATTTCAATTTTTAGTTATCAATTTCCAACTAAATTTTAAACTACTTTTACCAAATATAACCTCACCTAATCCATATAATATTGGGGCTAATGTTGGAAGTTTCGTTGCTTTTTATTTCCAACAGCATGCGTCTTTATTTGATGAGGTACTATTATATTATGCCGCTGCTTATGTTGTCATAGCCCAGTTCAAGAAACTGGCACCGAATTTATGAGCATCATCCTTCGCAAAGTTTGCACATTTGCATGTCCCTGCTTGATTTTTACCATGATATCTGGATAAATAAATAAATATAAAGCTTAGACTATTGAATTTACAGATTCGGGTTTAAGAGTAATTAAAGCCATTAGATTCTTAGATATAAATATGTACGTAGGCATTATATTTATAGAACAAGTCATCTTCATGATTTTCCTCTGATCTCTCGCGGTGTTTATTTGACATTATCTACAACTATTCGTTTAAATTGCTTGAATATGACATAATATTAAATTACCTAATGAAACACCAAGGTTACACGTTGGTCATAAGAATTTAATGCCATTAGGAATTTAAGAGTCTGTTGATTGGAATGAATTTAAGAAAATTAAAGGAAGAGGAAATAAAAAGAAAAATATGCACAATGTCCTGAAGCACACATACACACTTTCTTACTTTATAGTAAACTCACTACAAATTTAAGAGATAGAAAAAAAAAAGGGAAAACAGATAAGGCAATATGTTAGAATTGAAGTATGAAAATGAAGTTTTACATTAGATAAAAATTAACAAATTGAGCAAATATATATAAAAAAAAAATCACAAATTTAATGTCTTATGGATTTGGATTGAAATCATGATTTCACAACACAATACATAATACATAGTGTAAATTACACTAACATTTTTATCTTTTTAATGTTTATAATTTCCTTCCTTACAAAAATACACAAAGTAAATGCGTTTCTTGATAATAAAATTGTTAATATAATGATTTTAAATAATTAAGGAGGATTAATGTAAAATTTAAAAGACAAGAATATCATGACAATCTTAAGAAATCAGAGTTATAAGATTTTTTTTTTTAGTCCCGAACTTTTCTTGTTTTGCCTTTGTTGGCCAATATCTCCTCTGTGATATTCTCTCTTGGTTTTTAGTTTGAATTTTCTCATTAAAAAATTGTTTTAATAAAGTAATAAATATATTAGGTGACGTGATAAAAATAAAATAAAAACGAAAGGTATAAAGCAAATATAAAAAATAGAATGTAAAAAAAAATTGGAAACCAAAATAAGTTTTTATAAACACGTGTGTTTAATCAAAGTGTTCAATTAAAGATTGATAATTAAAAAAAAAGGGAGAAAGAAAGTGTTCTAGTAAATGATGTTTAATTAAAGAAGGATAAATAGTCATTTTCGTCCCTGAATGTGTAGAGCGCTGACAAATTCGTTCTTGAAAGATGAAAATTCAAATTTTTATCCCAAAAGTGTAAAAAGTGCGACAAATTCATCATTCCGCTAACTTTTGTCTGTTACCATTAATGAGAGTGTCTACGTGGCACAGAGGGACGAAATGTCACAAAAATAATTGTCAACATGACTGCTGACTAGATTTTGGACGAAAACGTCAGTAAGTTACCAATGGACTAAAATGTCAGTAATTTTCTATTGGACCTAAATGTCAGTAAGTTACCATTGGATCAAAATGTCACTAATTTTCAATTGGAGCAAAATGTTAGTAATTTTTCATTGGATCAAAATGTGAGTACGTTTTTATTGGACCAAAATGTCATTAAGGATAAATTTTTCCTCTTTTTTTTTTATCATTACAAGCATAATAATTGATTAATAACCATAATTTGTTTGTCACAATAGAAATTATCCAAAATAAATATTCTACTAGTGTATCAAAATAAACATTGTAACAATATATTAATCATTACAAATTTATCCAAATTATAATAATTAGTCACAACATATTATAAATAAAAGATAACAATATCTTATATTTCACTTCTTCTAATCTTGGTGGCGGGGTAACGTTGGTAGATTGTGACTAATTATTATAATTTGGATAAATTTGTAATGATTAATATATTGTTACAATGTTTATTTTGGAAAGACAAACATATCAATAGATTGTGACTAATTATGATTGTCTCGTCACCAAAATTCGAAAAACTGAAATATGAGATATTGTTGTCTTTTATTTATAATATATTGTGACTAATTATTATAATTTGGATAAATTTCTAATGATTAATACATTGTTACAATGCTTATTTCGGTACATTGGTAGAATGTTTATTTTGAATAATTTATATTGTGATAGATAAATTATGATTATTAATCAATATTATGGTTATTATTATGTTTCTTTTAATTTATGTTTGCTTTCTTATTTTTTAAGTGATTATTTTATTGTTATTATTATGATTGTAATGATAAAAAAAAGGAAAGATTTACCCTTAATGACATTTTGGTCCAATGAAAATGTACGGACCTTCTTCGTCAAAAAAAAATTATTGACATTTTGGTCCAATAAAAAATTACTGACATTTTGGTCCAATTGAAAATTAGTGACATTTTGGTCCAATGGTAACTTATTGACATTAAGTCCAATAGAAAATTACTGACATTTTAGTCCAATGGTAACTTATTGACATTTTCGTCCAAAATCTAGTCAGTAGTCATGTTGACAATCATTTTTGTGATATTTTCATCCATCTGTGCCACGTAGACACTTTCATTAATGGTAACGGATAAAAGTTAACGGAAGGATGAATTTCTCGCACTTTGGGAAGAAAATTTTGAATTTTCATCTTACAAGAACGAATTTGTTAGCGCTCTACACATTCAAGGACAAAAATAACTATTTACCCATTAAAAAAAGAGAAGAGATATGCAAGTGGGAAGAGAAAGGCGTCAATGTGTGTCATTATATTCATCCCTCGCTTAATTAGTATAATTATATAACTATTTGTCAATAATCACCACTTAAATGAAATTTCATCTTTTTTTAATAAGTGTTAATGTCTTGTAATTCAATAGGGATTATTTATTTCTTGTGTGTAAAAAATTTATTAACTTTATTAATGACTAATATTTTTAAAGAAATTTAATTAGTTATCTTTGGTATATTATTATCTTTTAATCACTTTTATTTTATTTTATTTTATCTATTAGACTCTGAGACGATAATTAATATCCGATCGTATTGAACATGATTATCTTCGAACAAAGAAAACATTGAAAACAAAAAAAAAATCATTTTTTACTCTTAACAGACACTTATAAAAATAAAATTGAGTGGGTCAATGAATTAGTTTTTTCTTATAAAAAAAATTAAGTTTATTTTTTGATACGTTAAAATCAATTTACATGTTTAAACTTTTTAAAAATTTGGTCATTTGACTCTTCCATAAGTTAATTCAAGTTTTATGAAAGAAAATTATTTTATTTCACTGTTTAATGGAAGAAAAATCTATGGAAGAAAGATCTATAACAGATCATGGGAAATTTTAAGTTAGTTATATAACTATTTTATTTATGTTGAGTACAAGTGTGAAGTAAAAAGTCTCGTATAGGATAAAAATAGAAAAGTTATAAGCATCATATAAGTGAATGAGAAGACCTATAAACTTGAGTTTTAAGTTTTGGATTAAAGTGTGATGTTTAATTCACTTATATAATTATTCATGATCTATTGATATAAATCTCACCGATATTTATCTTCAAAGTTACCTGAAACGGATAAAAATAGAAAAGTTTTCTATAAAACAGAACAAACTCAACTTGTACAAAACGAACAAAATACCAAGTAATGAGATATTCCATACGATCCCAGAACTCATCTTCCGGACACCCTGTACAGATGATTCCGTGAATAAGATCATCGAAAAGAAAGTCCAAAGTCCCTCAATCCAAGAAATTCTTCTTCAGTAGTCTCTAATTGTTTACAACTTGACATGTATGTACCAATCACATGACATAAATAAAAAATACACATAGTCACATACAATACAAGAGTGTTAAGAGTGTTGATCCATCCCTTGGACTTGGACCCACTGCACCAACAAAACAAACAGAGAGCACTTGTTTTTTTCGTTTCTCAATATGTGCACGTGAAACCCCAATAATTTCTCATGCACAACTGGGGTCTCAATTCTCAAAGCCAGCGCTTGCTCTTTTGTTCTCATGCCAAATTCCATCACTCAGAATCTCTCTATTTGTGCTTCTTTTCTTGCAATTGTATTTCCTTATCCCCCAACCCAACAATGGCCGAGTCAACGCCATACTCTCTCTTCCTTCTTTCTCTTTACCTCGTCATTGGCATTGCAAGTGGCGTTCAAACCAAGACCTTCCACTTGCAGAGGAAACAGCAGCATGGCACCCCGGAGTGCCTCCTCCCCCAATCAAGTCAGTTTAGCAGACCTTACTTTCTTTTTACTGTTATGGATCTAAAACTGATTGCTCTGTGTCTGTCTGTCATACTCATATCTTAGTCATGAGTGAAGTTTTTAATGAGAGGATGTCGATGCTGTTTGTTATGTTTGTCTAGATTGCATTATACTATTTACAATAATCTTTTTGGTTCTCAGGAAAGGAGAAACGTGCTATAATACTGGAGATGAAGGACAGAGGTGAGTGCTCAGAGTCAGATAGAAAAGGTGATTGGGTTGAGAAACAGTTGGTACTGGATGGTCTCCACGTTCGTTCAATTCAAAATCACATTCGAAAAAAGGCCTCTAGTAGCCAAATTGCAGATTCCTCGGAAACCCAAGTTCCATTAACTTCTGGCATAAAATTCCAAACTCTAAACTACATTGTGACAATGGGATTGGGTAGCCAGAACATGAGCGTGATAGTAGACACTGGAAGCGACTTAACATGGGTCCAATGCGAGCCTTGCCGGTCATGTTATGATCAAAACGGACCTTTGTTCAAACCTTCTACCTCCCCTTCCTATCAACCAATTCTGTGCAATTCAACAACCTGTCAGTCTCTTGAATCAGGAGCATGTGGCAGTAATCCATCAACATCTGCAACTTGTGACTATGTGGTTAACTATGGTGATGGATCGTATACTAGTGGTGAGCTGGGGATTGAGAAGCTGAGTTTTGGAGACATTTCAGTGAGTAATTTTGTGTTTGGTTGTGGAAGGAACAACAAAGGTCTCTTTGGAGGAGCCTCGGGGCTTATGGGGTTGGGAAGAAGTGAGCTCTCAATGATCTCTCAAACCAATGCTACATTTGGAGGAGTTTTTTCTTACTGCTTACCTTCAACTGATCAAGCTGGAGCTTCAGGCTCGTTGGTTATGGGTAATCAGTTTGGAGTATTCAAAAATGTTACTCCCATTGCCTACACCAGGATGCTTCCTAATCTTCAGCTGTCCAACTTTTATATACTGAATCTCACTGGCATAGATGTGGGCGGTGTGAGTCTGCATGTGCAAGCTTCAAGTTTTGGAAATGGTGGGGTAATACTAGATTCCGGGACAGTGATCTCAAGACTGGCTCCATCTGTGTACAAGGCTCTGAAGGCAAAGTTCTTGGAACAGTTTTCTGGTTTCCCTTCAGCACTGGGCTTTTCAATTTTGGATACCTGCTTTAATCTCACTGGGTATGACCAAGTAAACATACCTACCATCAGCATGTATTTTGAGGGCAATGCTGAGCTGAATCTGGATGCAACTGGCATATTCTATTTAGTCAAAGAGGATGCTTCGCGGGTTTGTTTGGCGCTTGCAAGTCTTTCTGATGAGTATGAAATGGGGATCATTGGAAACTATCAGCAGAGGAACCAAAGGGTGTTATATGATGCCAAACTCTCTCAGGTCGGATTTGCTAAAGAGCCTTGCACCTTCACTTGAATACCTCATTTATTTAACTCAATACGGAGGATACAATTACCATTAACATTTTCCAGCTACATATAACTATATTTTCCGACATAACATAAGAATCTCTCTTATTTAGTCCTTTATATTTTTTTTATTGAGTGTGATTGTGTTTTAAATTTCTGTTTGTAAACCAAAGATGGTTTGGTTGGATTCTAAATTGACTCATTAAGTGTCTTAAATGTAAGATGTCGTACTTGTATGGAAATAATACAAGGAACTGAAACTACATATTTAGCCTCAGTTTATGAACATTGTTGTAGATCAGATAATCTACTCAATTCACCAAGTTCTGTTCTGTCCGTCTAATGCATCATGTCAAGTCGCTCAGGTTGGTTTTTATAAGTTCTACAGTAACATGCCATTACTTTTTATTTTATACAACTTTTTCTATTGTGTAGTTCTAGAAGTATTTATTAAATAAGTTTCAGACGAAGTTTATTTCACATCTTTAATCTGTATTTTTTTATTGTTTGTTTGATGTGCTGTGTCAAATAATACTACTACTACTTGAGCCCATTTTTTTTTGTCAAGATAGGGTTCCTTGTAGAACAAATTGCAGCTTGTTTGGGATACTGGCTTGGAACAATCTAACGGCTCATCATGTGTAAAATCTATGTGGTTAATAAGTTTGGGTGATAAGAACTATTTTTTTGGAGTTGCTCTTAACAAGAGTTGCTGAATTTATTTCCATTCTAGTACTTTATTTTTTTACTTTCTAGTTTTTACATAAATTACACATAATTTATTCTTACTCTTTTTTTTTTTTATATCATTTAAGCAACTCCTCTCGAAGTTAGTATCTTTAAAAACATTACTTTCCTCTCTCCTATTTTATTAACGCATTAGTGTGAATTTAAACTAAAAGCCAATTTTGAACATTTAAAAAAAATTGATGAAAAAATTGAACATTTAAAAATAGAGGAGCCAAATTAAAAATAAATAAATAAAAAAGAGGTAAAAAAAAGTAATTTAATCACTTATTTATTACATTTTTATCTAACTAATTTATTATTTATTGTTATCTAGATAAATTTAAATTTTCATTAACCTACTTAATTTTTATTTTATTAGATAATCCCTTTTTTTTTTTCTTTTATGATCATTTTTATTTTTTTTCTATTCTAAGGACTCATTTTTTTGTGTGCAGTGATCTTTTAAGGTAATTAAGTTTATTTTTATGATTTTTATTATTTTAATAATTATCTTAAAAATCTGATTCAACCTTCCTGACCATAAATAATATAATATTAAAAAATTAATTTAAAAAAACATATTTTAAATAATTTTAAAAATAACTAATATCATAAAAACACTTATACTAATAGTAAATAAAAATTTAAATTTAAATGCTTTTAAGAAGTGCAAGTTAGTCAATTTTATAATATTGTATTTTAATAACTTTTTTCAAGTCAATTATGAATTTTGTCTCTGATGGTGATTGGTGACACGACACGGCTAGGAATATGGAAGGGAAAGATGCTTTCACAAATCACTATAGCTTCCAAATTCCAAGATTGAGCACACCACACCTTCATCATCTTAACATACAGATTCACTCCATCAGAAGTTAGATGCTATGGAGTCCCTCAGCCTTTCAGTTACTGTAGCCGTAGTTGCTTTTTCTACCCTCTTGTTCCTCCTGCTACTCACTAGAAGACATGCGGGAGCCGGAGCCGGATCATTTCCCCCAGTACCAGGTATGTCTCATGTTTGCATGCATGTAAATTTTACTTATGAATAGAAGCATAAAGTTGGTTTATTTGGTGGTGGTTGCAGCGGTTCCAGGATTACCAGTTATAGGGAATCTGCTGCAATTGAAGGAGAAGAAACCTTACAAGACCTTCACACAGATGGCTCACAAACATGGCCCCATCTTTTCCATCAGAACCGGTGCTTCCACTCTCATTGTTCTCAACTCTCCCCACCTTGCTAAGGAGGTCACTCCCTACTCTTTTCAATTAAATCTACATCTTCTTTTTGCTATTTCTTTGATTGCTTATTAGTATATTGGATCAGGCAATGGTCACCAGATTTTCATCAATTTCAACAAGAAAGCTATCCAATGCACTCAAGATTCTCACTTCTGATAAATGTATGGTTGCCACTAGTGACTACAATGAATTTCACAAAACGGTCAAAAGACATATTCTTACTAACTTCTCAGGAGCCAATGCACAGGTTCCTTCGTTACCTTCTCTTTACTTTTCTGTCTATGGTTCTTTTTGGTTCCTGAGTCTCTAGTATTTTTTTTTCTATATTTAGAAGCGTCACCGTATCCACAGAGAAGTCATGATGGAAAATATTATGAGCCAGTTTAGTGAACATATCAAGACCTTCTCTGATTTGGCAGTTAATTTTAGGAAAATATTCGCTACTCAACTTTTTGGATTAGCACTGAAGCAAGTAAGGTCCCTCCTTCTTGAATAATAGACATTCTCTGAGACTGAGAGTAGAACATTACTTAAATTTATAAGACTGGCAGGCTCTGGGAAGTAATGTAGAGACCATTTATGTGGAGGAGCTTGGGAGTACATTATCAAAAGAGGACATATATAAGATTCTAGTGGTCGATATAATGGAGGGTGCAATTGAGGTGGATTGGCGAGATTTCTTTCCATACCTGAAGTGGATTCCAAATAGGAGGATGGAGATGAAAATTCAGAATCTGTATGTGCGCAGAAAAGCTGTCATGAAGGCCTTGATGAATGAGCAGAAGAACAGAATGGCTTCAGGAAAGGTAAAGTTTTCTTGACTGTGCAAAGCCTATGCTATGACTATAATTTGATTGTTTGGGATGTCACAGGAAGTAAATTGCTATTTTGACTACCTGGTATCGGAAGCTAAAGAACTGACTGAAGATCAAATTTCCATGCTAATCTGGGAGACCATTATTGAGACTTCTGATACTACATTAGTTACAACAGAATGGGCTATGTATGAACTTGCCAAAGACAAAACTCGTCAGGTTGTTTGTTTTTCTTTTGTATTCGTTGTTTATCCCATTATGGACACACTTTCACATGATTAATCCTCTTTATATGGCAGGACCGTCTTTATGAGGAGCTCCAATATGTATGTGGACATGAAAATGTTATAGAAGACCAATTATCTAAGCTACCATACTTGGGGGCAGTATTCCATGAAACTTTAAGGAAGCATAGTCCAGCTCCGATTGTTCCACTAAGATATGTTCATGAAGACACACAATTGGGAGGGTATCATATTCCTGCAGGAAGCGAGGTCTAGTTATTTATTTATTTTCTAAATTCACTATCCATATCCATATTGTTCTTTTCTGTGTTTAATATGATTGACAGGCTCATGTCATGTTAACAGATCGCAATAAATATATACGGATGCAACATGGACAGCAATCGGTGGGAAAATCCTTATGAGTGGATGCCAGAGAGGTTTCTTAATGAGAAATATGACCCCATAGATTTATACAAGACCATGGCCTTTGGAGCAGGGAAGAGGGTGTGTGCAGGCTCTCTTCAGGCCATGTTGATAGCTTGCACTGCAATTGGAAGATTGGTTCAGCAATTTGAGTGGGAGCTCGGACAAGGGGAGGAAGAGAATGTCGATACACTGGGCCTTACCACCCACAGGCTCCATCCCCTGTTAGTAAAACTCAAGCCAAGAATCAAGTAATCATGCTAGAGTTGCTATTAGCATTAATATTAATGCTGCCTCTCCATGAATCAGTGTTTATTTTTCATCATAAACCATCCAATCATTTGTAGGAATAAATCAGAAAATTGGTACAATCATCATCATGTTCATGTTGAGTTGTTTCACGGTGGAAAGGCAATGTGTCTAGTCCCATTAACTTTCATCTATGAATCAGTGTTTTAGACGTCATGATGTAGGCCACCTTGCGTAGCTACAGGACTAGCAAAATATTGAAGCGCATTCCTTTTATTCACTTAGTTTACGTGACTCAAGTGCATTCATTTCCTGCTACCTTCGTGGGTCCTCACAGTCACAGGCACTAATAATCATGATCAAACATGCTTTCTCTTGTTCTAACGTTATCTTCTAACAATATCTTTCGTGGCTTCCATAAGCATCTCCAATGAAGATATTTTAAGTTTGTAATTTCCATAATATTTTATTTATAATGTTTGATGATCACCAAACACATGACCAAACAAGAGAATCACACATGGAAACATGCATTAAGTAAAGGTATGTTCAAAGAATTGCACCTTTATCAATACGCCCCCAGCATTGTGTCTCCAGGAAGGGTCTTGGAGTATTGGTCAGAAAGGAAGCAGGGGTGCTAGACACTTGACAAGACTATGTGACCCAAATAACAAAGCGCAAAGAAGAAATTGTCAAATAACATATAGGCCTTTGGTTTGGTTTGGTGTCAATGTGTAGGTTCTTTCATCATCCACAACTTCAATCAACATTAATGAATCTACACGTAGAGCGCAACAATGGATAGTCACAAACGAACGATTTTTAGGAAAATCAATTCTTTTACGTCATTTTTTCTTAGGGACACTAATTAAGAAATTATAAAAAAATATTAAAAATTATATGAGAGAGCATTTAAAAATTATTAAGGCTGTTTAAATATGATCCCATTCTTTCAAGGCCCTTTTACAATGGAAGAAACAAAATATCCTCTACCAAACTTTGTGGTGAATTAAGAGATTGCTAACTATTGTTTTTTAAAATATCGATTTAAATATTGTTTTTTTTTTTACTTTTTACTTGAAAATAATTATATAAAAAATTTATAATTATATTTTTAAGTAAATACTTTTTTTGATAAAATATATTAAATATTTAGATAACTACTTGATAAAATGAAATTGTAAGTGTTAATATATTGTGATTAAAAATGAATTAAAATAATAAAAAAGATAGCTTGAAATTAATGGAAACCAGTGACATGTCACCATAATTGTTGGTCCATATTTTGTATTACAATAATTTCTTGAATACATTTTTTCTTAATTTCACGAAGGACGAACAATTGAACAATGTTATAACGTTGTTTTAAATCAATAATATATTAAAACAAATAGTCCATGCACTTAGACAAAAATAGTAAAAATGATTTTTATACTTATTTAATTAAAAAATTATCATTATAATACATTTATTAAATTTTACAATAATTATTTAAAAATAATTTCAATGATGATTTTTGATTGATTTACAGTTTTTAATAAATTTTAGACGGTGTGTTAGAAATGGTAACACTTTCCGTTTGCAAGATTTTGTACGGTGAAACAGTTCTAAATGATGTTTAAAAATCAGTTGATTTTGTGTGTTGTTATGTTATGCAGGTAGGGAGGAAGAAGCAGCGATGGCGTACGATATGGCGGCAGTCATTGAACTTAATGCGGTAACAAACTTTGATCTGAGTCGTTTTATCAAATGCCCAGGACCCTGAAGCCGAAGTTGAAGCCCACCATGTGAGCCCAACCACAACTCTTTTTCAGACTTCAGCATCTGCTGCAGATTGCCCTCCGCCACCAACCTCAAACCCAAACTTTCTTCGAAGGTCAAGATTCTGGAATCTACACAGACACTTGACCTCCATTGCTTCACCAATTTTTCATTGTGAGCTTTAATTGCTCAACGCTTAGACAATACTATGGATAATTAATTCTTTTAAACTGCCCCCTTTTTCTCCTCCGATCCCTTTTGTATAAACTTATATTTTTACGGGGGGAAATGTACTATTTTTTTATTTCTTTAGTATTCTTGTATCGATTCTTATGATTGAAATGGCATGTTATGTGTGAGGGCATGCAATTATATTTCTATCCTCCTCCTGATCTTTTCTACGGATTTCATGCCCACTAAGTACCCCCCTTTTTTCTCTTTTTATGCAAACTAGTCCATAACGTTGGCGTGATTCAGTTTGATGACTGTGAAGCTCTAGTCCTTTATGCTTACTGTGCCGGATTAGTTCCGTGTCTCACGCATCTTCCCCCATCTCCGTCACCTGATCCTCTTCCTCTTCTGCGTCAAGGCTTTAAACCAATACAACTTCTACGAATGTTTAACGTGATACAATGAATGGCTAGTACAAAATGGCTTTTCTTAATCTTCTTTTTTATTTTTACATCAAAATTCATATACCGTATTCTTTTACATTCCACTTTTAATATATATTTTTTTTTCTTATAAAAAAAGGTAGTGTATGTGTCTATTTAGAAACATAGGGTGTGTTTCAATTGAACATAAATGATGCTAGATACATGGATTCTCTCACATTGGAAAGTGGGGAATAGAGGTTTAAACATATAAATAAACACACACTTAATCATGGTTTTGATTTGAATCTGCTATGGAGCTGAATTAGATAGATTATATAAAGCTTCAGAAACAAAGTTAGCCAAGTTCAGAACACTTGGAAAGTAGACAAGTGAACAACGGAGATTAGATAAATTATAAATGCTTCAAGAACAAAGTTCAGGATAGTAGAAAGTAGAGACGTGAAGATCGGAGTACAACGATTTGTTCTTTGTGTTTCGAGGTGAAACTTGGAGACATCAAATACAAATCCTGGAAAATCTTGAATTACCTTTGAAAAACGATCTATTAAACTAGTTGTGTTGAGAGATTGAAGCAAGCAAGGTTGGTCTGACACTAGAGTGTGCAACAAAGCTTTGCATCAATGGAAGCCAAAGATATGCAAAACGCCTGGTAACCTGTCAAAGGATACCTGTAGTCCATAACGAATTTTGATTTTGCCACTCTCCCTAGCTGCAGGATCGTCTGCCTCCCATTCTCCTGATCACAGTAAACACAAGTCAGTTAAGCAGATAACAACGAAACAATTGGTACGAAACATGATTAAAATTAAAAATACCTCTAAAGTCAGCTGGAAATTTTTTACTGATCTTTGGATTCTGAATCCTCCTGCCTTTCCTTTATTATCTCTAAAGTCAAGCTCATATTGCTTTGAAATCTGAAGTAAACCACAAGAAAATTAATCAAAAGTCCAGATGCATGTCTGATACTATAAAGATAGAAACTTAATTCCCTTTTAGGCCCGGCTCCTTACCTTGTTGTAAAGTGGAACCTTTGAGAAAAGTTGATGAACTTTGTCCACTTTCCCCTCCCAATTGGACGGCAATCCTTTTATATGTTGTACCTGGGTTGTGTTCTTGAGTGACATAGATTGATGATGCATGGGTATGTACGCCCTCATGCTTCTATGACTTCCTGTGCATGTTGTGACTGTAGGTATATACCTGCAAAGACAAAGCAAGCAAGATGAAGAAAATTGGAGGGCGGGGAATGAGAAGAAGAAGAAGAAGATGACCATATATGCTTACGTGACAACAGCAAGAGGTTGTTTAGCACGGGAAGTATGAGGAGAGCCCTAAGAGTAAGAATGAAAAAGATGAGTTGTTTGAAGAAGGAAGAAATAAGAATTAAAAAAGGATGGGAGCAGACCTGATCCCAAATGTGGTATTTAGAGCCGATGAGGTTAGCTGTTACGGTGCCAAGAAAAGAATCATCGGAATGGGAGAGCAGGCCTTTGAGATTCTGAGCAACGGAGAAGTGAGACCTCCCATTCCGGCGCTTATGGTGGGCCACGGCTAGTTTCCTATTCTGGCGTCCCTGACCTTCATTGGTATAAAGAGAGAAGAAAGTGCCCCCTGATACTGACACCGATACTTCCTTCACGATAAAACATGTGCAGCTTCCGATATCTAAAGGCAAGGGTCTACAGATCAGGGACTTGTTGGGAAGTGTGGACCAGGAAGAAGCGGGAGCTGACTCGGAATCGGATTCAGAGTAGTCCCAAATGTTGAGATTCAGAGACTGGGATTCAAGCCAGCTGGGCTTCAAGATCCTGTCAGTGGACAAAGACCTTAAAGGCCTGGGCCTGGGCTTGGGCTTGGGCTTGGGCAGAACAGAGGAGCCATTTGTATTGGCGTTGGAGTTGTTTTCCTTGTCATCGTTGAATAGAAAGGTCTGGTAGGCCTTGCCGCCGCCGCCGCTGCTGCTGCTGTAACTACGGCAGTGCCTGAGGTCGTTGAGAGGATTGCAATAGAGAGAAGTGTAAGTTCTTGTTGGTGTTGAGGGCTCATTCATCTTCTTCATCCAAGTTTACGAATTCGATTTCACGTCCTTCCTCTCTGCCTGTGGGTCCCTTTTATCATCCATTCAGATACATACCAGCATCTCTCATGTTTGAATTTCAAATCCTTTTGGGAAACGCACTTGTCTTTAACGGTAACTATTCAACATTTGAACTCCATCCCACTTCCACATATAAATTCAAACTTCCTCGTCTTCCTGTGTCAGGCGCGTATGACAACTTTCTTCAACCCTTTTCTTATTTTTGGTTTAGAGAAAAAACTAAAATGAGATAATTGTGTAAGCTTAATTTTTCACTCATACTGCTAGCTATTTTGTTTTTTTTAACCGCAAGTTTATGACGTCAACTTCCAATCTAATACTAACTCTTAAAATTACCATTTTAATAACATGATCTGAAACATCCAGATTTTGACTGTCTGTACACTAGCATTCTATATCTTAAAGCTTGTAAAGCATACGAAAAATCAATATCTTCAATTTGTTTTGATTTATGATAAACAACATAATAAGAGTACAAGACCCATTATGTTCCTTGTGTTATTTATAGTCTTTTATTTATCTAACCTACTGTTTCAAAAACATTTTATATTCTTTTTTATAAAGGTTTATAGCAAAATATTTTTTATTAAAACATTTTTGTTTCAACGCTTTTAACATGTCATCTGTTGATTTGACAAAGCATTGTCTTTTGAAAAATGATTTTCAGAAAAGTTTTTGAAATACAATTCAAGCT
This sequence comes from Glycine tomentella, assembly GCA_007407185.1. NCBI lineage: Eukaryota > Viridiplantae > Streptophyta > Magnoliopsida > Fabales > Fabaceae > Glycine > Glycine tomentella. The sequence goes on along the minus strand of PYAF01000511.1, from coordinate 205,594 downwards.
CCCTTCTTATATTTTCCTATTTCTTACATACGCTTATTCAAGTGGGTGAATGTCATTTTCTTGCTCTTAACAATTTTCTAAAAGCAAGGATCAAATTCAACTCCTTTCTCGTGACTTTTTTCTATCCATTTCAAATTATGAATCACTCTTCAAACCTTAAGAATAAAATGTATAGTTATTAAATGAATTGTACAGTAAACATGGTATTTTCAATCTAAGATATTTATTTTTTTTATTCTTATAATGTTACGTCACTTATAAAGAATTCATCCAATATTCTATTTTAATGCAAAAAATTACAAAATATTTTAAAAAAATACATATATTTATATTTTTTTAATAAAATTTAATATTTTTTAGTTTTTATAAATATGAATAAAAATATGAATAATTGAAAAAAATATTAAATATAAATTAAAAATAATAAAATTACATAAAATAACGGCTAAATTTTATATTTGCTGTTTAAAGTTTTGTCTCAAATTTTATGACCGTTGATTTCAATCTCATAGAATCACAAGCTTCTTCTTTTTCACGCCCTCTAAGCTTTTATTTATTTAAGTTTCTTTCATCTTCCCATTGTTTTTTTCTTAGAACCTTCTTTCTCCCTTCCCTTTGGCTTTTCTTCTCCAACGTACCCGAAGCTTCTTTCTTCCTTTCCTTTAGCTTTTCTTCTCCATGCGCGAAAGCTTCTTTCTCTCTTCCCTTTGCCTTTTCTTCTCCACACATAGCTAGTCTACCAGCACTGTCACAGTCCCTTCCTCGCGCAACCACCGTCGCGCAACGATCGCCGTCGCCCGCGGGCCTCCCTTCACGAAAGCACCACTGTCGCCCGCGGGCCTCTTTCGCGCAACCACCACCGTCGCCCGAAGACCTCTCTCGCGCAACCACCACCGACGTCCGCGGACCTCCCTCGCACGATTTGTTCATCTTTGTCTTATTCTTCTTTCCGTTATTTTCCCTTTTTTTTAGATGGTGGTTCCCTCTTTTTTTAGATGGTGGTTGATGCTGGATAATAATTTTTTATTGTTAAGAACGGAATGTTTATATAGGATACACTTTTTTTTTTTGTGAAAAAATCGTTCTGCCACGAATATACTCTCTAGTGCATACACTCTCTAGTTCAGAGTTTCTTGAAGAAACAATTCCTTCATTTGATGAAACCCTGAAAGCACTCCCATTGAAGGGTGAAGTTGAAATGCCAAGTCACGGTATGAGGGAGCTCTAGTGCGCCAATGACCACCTATTAAACACTTTGGCGCTTATGTTAGTGTGCTAATTTTACGCATGAGTATGTTCGGATATAAACTTGTAAAAATATTTTTAAAAGAAAAAAGTAAAATGAAAAAAAATGAAATAAATTTTTTTATAAGTTAAAATGAATTTTTCATTAATTTATTTATAAATTTCATCTTATTTTTTAAAAAAATTATATTAATAAATTTTTAAAAATTAACTAATAGAGAATTTATTTTTATTTATAAAAAAATTTATCTTATTTATTTTATTTTAAAAATATTTCTAAAAAAATTTATCCAAACAAATCTTATACGATTTTAGATGGACACACGTTATTCAGTCTCAAGTGCAAGTATATTTAATGAGTGGCAGATAATGTGAAGAAATGGTTAAGTAAAACTTCTATCAAAAGTGCAAGTATATTTATGAGTGGCAGATAATGTTGAGAAATGGTTAAGTAAAACTTCTATCAACTTTTGTCACTTGCATGCTATCTTCTGGGAAAAAAGTAGTAGGTGTGACTAGTTTTAGAAAAGTTTTTGTGTCTGTGAGATAAGACTTGTTATTGGAGATTTAGACAAGTCAGGATCTCATATACATACTAGTATCAAGATTTAGGCAAGGCTATGTTTTTTTAAAGGAGGTAAGGCTATGTTATGTGTATTAAACTTATTTATTAAAAAAATGTTTTTAAAATAAAATTAACAAATTTTTTTATTTTCTTTTTGTGTTTGTTAAACTGCATTTTTTTAAAAAAATATATAATTTGATTAGTAAATTCCATCTATTTTTTCACGCCAAAAAAATCTATTTCTTAAAAGAAGCATTTTTTTCATAATTTATTTTTTTAATGTTTAAACAAACGGCTATAAAATTTGATTAGTAAAATGAGTTATCATAAATATAATGAAAATGTAGGGGGAAAAAGCTCCTCAATAAGTGGGGTTGTATTTAAAGAGAACAAATAAGGCTATATTCACATTTAAATTTTAGAATATTAATGTAACATAAATTAAATTAAATACAAATCTCATTTTAAATCAACCTTATCTATAAACATGTTAGGTACCCTATATGTTTGATGATAAAATATTTTTAAAATTAAAATGATATTTAAATGGAATTTTTTTATAAAAAAAACACAAACAATATAAAGATATAATTAAGTTTTGAAAATGTGAGCCATCAAATATTATTCCAATTGATAAGAATATATTTAATGTGTTGATGCATTTTATTGGAATCTAACTTATCTAAACTTTTAATTTACACAAAAAAAAAGTTTTTAAAACATGTGTCAGTGTGTCACACACACAAATATAAAATTCAGTATACTCATCATCATATCATAACAGAAATTAACAATACTACCTGAACATTCTCCAACTTTTGGAGAGCAAGTTTAGTGCCTCAATCACACCGTATTTCTGGAGAAGCAAACCAGCAGCCTCCTTATCACCTTTGGCTTGTATGGTGAGTATCTCCTTACTCAAGCTTTCAACTGCACCTTCAATCTTGAGGAAGAAATACCTAATTAATTATCGTATAAAACTATTTACGAGTGTTAGCTAATAATTTTAGTTAGCATAAAATTTATTTAATTGATTTATAGGTTTATTTGACTCATTGACTTATAGTTTTTGTTCACATATTACTTGAAGTAGTATTTAATTATAGAGTAAATTACACTTATACTTTATATATTTTATTCAAATTTCATCCGATGTTCATTTTTTTGTACCCTACACAAAATCCCTTAATTATTTAGCTCATATTACATCTAGATCTTATCCATCTTAAACACCGTTTAATAATTTAACGAAAATTAAGACACATATTGGACACATGACTTTTAATGAAATTTTATGTGCAAAATATTCTCATCTTTTTCCTCTGAATCTGAAAATATTTTAAGATTCTTGCTTATTTTTGTTTTTTTATAATTGGACGTGAACCCAACATATTGTTGGATGTGAATTCACCTTATTGGTACGCCGTGTTAACACCCTTCCTTCTTCTTCTTCTTCTTCAAATTTTTAGTTGCATACATGTCATCCTCATGGAATTGTCCATTAACATTCATAGGTTCATTCACATGTTCATTCATACATTTACTAACAGTTTTATTCACATTTTCACTCACAGGTTCATTCACATTTTCACTCACAGATTCGTTCATATTTTCACTCACAAGTTCATTTACATTTTCACTCACGAATTTATTCACATTTTCTATCATAAGTAGGTTTCAAAACTCATATTTTGTTCAACTAACATACATATGAATATAAACTGAATTTTAATTCTCAACAAACATTTTCAGCACATCATAATCAGTCTTAAGGGGAAGAATTTTACCACTAGCAGTAGAATGAAATCACAAAATAAAAGGGTGACATGATGGCAAGTCTAAGTCATTAACAATGTTATTCACACAGTATGGTTGGTTCAGGACCCACGTATTCCAGTTCATCCATTGTCTTCTTGTGATTCCAAACATCAACACTATTTTAATCAACAATAATAAACAAATATTTTCTAGTTAATTCATTGTGTTTTTTGTGGTCCCAAACATCAACAATATTTTAATCAACAATAATAAATAAATGATTTTAAAAATCATAAGTGATCTTAAATTAGTTTTCCATTGAAATTTCATTCAAAAATAGGCAACAATAAACAATCAAAATTAAATAAAAAACTTAAAAAGTTACTTATATATAATGTCAAGTGATCATTTAATATAAATAATCAAAATTACGGAGGAAAACAAACCTAAAGAGGAATGAAAAGGAAGAGGAATTCACACCCCTCATCAATACGAGGATGAGGAACAAAATTCTAAAATTAATTGGGAAGAGATCATTTGGATTTTACATTTTGGGTTTTATTTTTTACATATTCATTTTGATCTTTTATCATTTAAAAATATTAATTTAATCTTTTATATTTTTAAAGTGAGTTAAAATAATTATTTTTGACATATTTGTTATGATCAACATTAAAAAAAATTGAGTTAACATCATTTTACCACCCATAATTGTTCTAGTGAGTGCGAGACTTTTAATATAAATATTTTTTTTATTGCGCTTCTACATTTACGAGCCACACCTGAAACAACCAACTATTGGTGGTGAAAAAAATGTCAACTCAAATGTTTTTAAGGTTAAATGTAATGGACGTGATAGAAAGGATTATTTTTACTCCCTTTAAAAATATAAAATATTTAATTTAATTTTTTAAAAGATAAATAACTAAATTAAATTAAAAAATAAGATAAATGATGTAAGAGTGTAATTTAGCCATCATTTTACATATATTGTTTATTTCAACTATTAATTTTGTTAAACATTTCTAATTGTTTAGGACGTTCAAGATATTCCTTGATAAAGAGTTAGAGATCAATTCTTTAAGATATAATATTCTATTTAAGAGTATAACATTTTTATATAAATATTCTTCATATACATATATGGGGATCAAATTCCATATCACAAGTTTATAGACTTAAATATGTTCTTGATTTTTAATAAATTTTTGAATTTTATTTTTTGTTCCTAAAAG
>PYAF01000511.1:170098-200691 GCA_007407185.1 Glycine tomentella | reverse complement strand
TTAAAAAAATAGAATAAATATTCAATAATAGAATATACACTACCATTCGTTTAAAATTTGTCAGTTAATTATGATATTTACTATTAACATTTAAAAAAATAAAATTTGAATATTTTAATTGATACAATTCTTATGTAATATAAATTGATAAATAATTTAAGATTCTATAATTGATTTAGATTTTTTTAAAATAGAATAAATATAAAATCTATATTAATTGAATTATTTTAAAAAATAAATATAAGATATAACGTGATATCACTCTATAAAATAATATATATATATATATATATATATATATATATATATAAAAGATGTCTTTTTTAAATGAGTTTGATAAATACAGTTATATATATATAACTTAAATAGCTATAACAATTAATATTCTATTTTATCGTGCACTTTTTATTAGATATTTTTATCCATAATGTTTATTAAATAACTACAGTACTATAGAATTAACTGCTGACTCACATATTTTATTAGGTTAATTAAGTTTTTATTCTTTAAATTTTTTTAAAATTAAATTTGTAGTTCTGAATTTTTTATTTGATTGATTAATATTTGTTAACTTTTTTCCATTAAAATTTTTATGTAATTGATCAAGGTACTTAAATTTTTAGAAAGTTTAGTTTTTAATTCCTAAATATAAATTTAAACCCATTAATTTTATTTATTTAATGAGATTTAAGGACTAAAAATTAAATTTTAAAAAATATTTGATACTAGAAACCTTAATAGAAAAAAAATTAAGGAACCTTAATAGAAAAAAATCAAGGAACATTGATCAGAAAAATAAAATTTAGAGAATAAAAATCGTTATTTTTCAACTTCCTTTCTCCCTCTTTATCTATTGTATTTTTATTTATAAATTAAAATAATACAGAGACTAGAGAGACACATAATACCTCTTTTCTCCCTAACACTAATTTTTTCCTCACTGTTTCTTATTCAATTGCTTTAGTTATAGGTTAAATTCACTTATATTGATTAAAAAAAACTTTGATAATTGATTAATAGGATGTTGTCATTGATAACCAGAGAAGCAATAGCTATTATATTGATTATTATGTTAATGTTGTGACTTAGGATTGCGTTAGAACTTTCGAACTTGAGCCTGAGAATCATATTGCATTCATGTTCAATCAATAACCTCAAAAGAAATTTCATATAATGATCCATTGAGAACTTTCGAACTTGAGCCTGTGAACTATTTTTGAGAAGAAAAAAAAGGAAGAAACTTGTTTTTGGGAACTAGAGTTTTGTGTACTGTATTCACCCCTCAAGTATCATTCTGAGTAATCCATTTTATTTTCAAATCTTGTCAATAAAAGTCATAAATAGCCATTTAGTATATCTTCTTTAGTGCTCAACCTTTAGAAAATTGTGTACTTATTAGATTTCCATTGCTATTTATTTTCATGAATCCTTTCCTTATATACACAAAATAGGAGCACGAGGTTAATAGAAATGGAGACGGCGTGGTCCGAAAGGAGCCTCTCTCTCCTGCCTGCGCTTGAGGGAGCAATTGAAGAGAAGAAGAAGTAATAAGGTAATACTACTACTGTTACTGTATGTATCTGTAGTTAATTGGAAAGCATTGTTTAGGTTTAGGGTTTGTGAATTGTGATAGATTAGATTAGATGGATAAAGTGTGTCTGCACAGTGAGGCTGTCCCTGTTGCTCCTGCCGTTGGAATGGAATTTGAGAGTTACGAGGATGTCTATTACTTCTATAATTGGTACGCCAAGGAACAGGGTTTTGGGGTTAGGGTCACTAACACCTGGTACCGCAAGACCAAGGAACGTTACAGAGCTAAACTTAGCTGCAGCAGTGCTGGCTTCAAGAAAAGAACTGAAGCCAATCGCCCCAGACCCGAAACCAGAACAGGTTGTCCTGCTATGATCAAGTTCAGGTTGATGGACTCCACAAGATGGAGAATTATTGAAGTTGAGCTTAACCACAATCACTTGATTAACCCCACCAGTGGAAAGTTTTACAAGTCCCATAAGCAAATTCCTCTTGGGACCAAAAGAACCTTCCACTTAGACGACCCCGACCACGACTTAGATGCAGCTGCTGATCAACAGGTTCACAAAATTACGATGTTTCAAACTGTCATAGTCGATGCTCAGGATGAAGGTGAATCCCAAAACGCCCTTTACTCCAATCAGATGAAGCTGAACAAAGGTGATGCTCAAGCCATTCTGAATTTTTTTAGTCACCGGCAATTGGCAGATCCACACTTCTTCTATGTGGTGGATGTCAATGAGAGGGGATGCTTGAGGAATTTGTTCTGGGCTGATGCAAAGTCCAGAGTGGCATACACTTATTTTGGTGATGTTGTAGCTATTGATACTGCTTGTTTGACAGCTGAATATCAAGTTCCACTGGTTCTGTTCCTTGGGATAAACCACCATAAGCAATCCATCTTGTTTGGTTGTGGATTGCTTGCTGGTGACACCATTGAATCATATACATGGGTGTTCAGGGCGTGGCTTACGTGTATCTTAGGACGCCCCCCACAAGTTATCATTACCGACCAATGTGGAATCTTGCAAACGGTGGTTGCTGATGTCTTTCCAAGATCTACGCACTGCCTTTGCTTGTTTAATATAATGCAAAAAATTCCAGAAAAACTGGGATCCTGCATTGGTTATGAAGCAACCAATGCAGCTTTGAGCAGAGCAGTTTATTCCTCTCTGAGGGCCGAGGAATTTGAAGCAACTTGGGAGGACATGATGAAAAGCAATGAAACTAGAGACAATAAATGGCTTCAATCTTTATATGAAGATCGGAAACGGTGGGCTCCAGTTTATCTGAAGGAAATCTTCTTGGCAGGAATGCTTCCTATTCAACCAAGTGATGTTGTATCATTTTTCTTTGATGGGTACCTCAATGAACAAACTTCTCTAAAAGAATTTTTAGAAAAATATGATCAGATTTTACAGACAAAGCGACAACTTGAGGCTTTGGCAGATTTGGACTCAAAATCTTCTAGCTTTGTGCCAAAATCAAGGTCTTACTTTGTCTTGCAGGTTTCAAAGTTATACACCAATGAAATATTAAGAATGTTTGAAAGGGAAGTGGAAGGGATGTTTTCTTGCTTTAACTCCAGACAGATAAATGCTGATGGCCCAGTCGTCACATACATTGTCCAGGAACAAGTTGAAGTTGAGGGAAATCAGAGAGATGCAAGAGATTACGAGGTGTGTTATAATGAAGCTGAAATGGAGGTGCTTTGCATGTGTGGTTTGTTCAATTTTAGAGGTTACTTGTGTAGGCATGCTTTATTTATCTTAAGCCAAAATGGGATAAAAGAGATCCCAGCTCAGTACATTCTTTCACGATGGAGAAAAGATATGAAGCGTAGCAATGTTGATGATCACAACGGTGGTGGCATTCATATTAGTAATCCAGTTCATAGGTATGACCATTTATACAGACAGGTTGTGAAAGTTGTAGAGGAAGGTAAGAAATCTCATGATCATTACAGGACTGCGGTACATGCATTGGAGAATATATTGAGCAAGCTTCATCTTGTTAACGTTGAGGATCCCAATATAATGTACAAGTATTGATGTCTGTATAACTAGGGCATCGGCATTTTGCGATTTTATAGGTACTTAAAAGTAAACATGGTGTGCAGAAATAATTCCATCAACTAATTCGAGTAGCACTAGCCCAGTCTCTTCAGATGGAGATGCACTGATGTTATAAAGTAGGGTTAATCCTTCGCATTTGCACCTCCCTTGTATCGAAAAATTCAATCATCCTAAATGTTGAATTTGATTTGTTGTATAACGACGCATGCCAACAAATATCAAACGGCAATACTAGAACCAAATGTCATGATGCTAACAATGATTACCATACAAGACCGGATGAACGCATATATAAAACTATAAAACTATTATAAGCTAGCAGAAGCTTAGAAGCTAACTGAAACTTATAAATTAGCTGGTAAGCAGAAAACTTGTAAACTAATTGATTGAATTTGGTAAAATTAGTTTATAAGTTAGTCAAGAAATTTTATAAGTTCTCTTGATTAGCATATATAAGTTAATTTGACCAAATCTTTATTTTTCATAAGTCATAAGTTACTAAAATATTAATGAGTAAAATCACCAAATTTTTATCATTCTTTTATAATACAAATTTTTTTAAGAAATTATCCTACTTTTTAAGAAAATAAGTTATTAAAAATAAATTTAACTACTAAAATATTAAATATCATTCCATGTCCTTTGATATTAATCAACTAATTTATCAGTTAATCTTATAAAATATTTTTAATTAAATCAACTAACTTATTGTAACGTGCCAGTCATATCGCCCGTGCTTCCAGTCAATCCCCCTGCGCCGGTAATGGCACCATTTCCGGTGGTGTCCCTAGTTCCAGCAGTTCCAAGAAGTGATGCAGCAGATGGGGTTTCCACTCCCCCTGATGAATCTAAGTCAGTGGTGTTCCAATTTGGAGTCAACTTGCCCTTAGCAATTTTCCTTACTTTCCTCATCAATGATATTATGTTATACGACAGCATGTAGGAGTAGGACATTTAACACGTGTAGGACATTAAACTCAAACGCTCGCTTGCCTTTCATTTTCCTCCTATGTTTCTCTAGTATGCAATGCAGTAGTGCACAATACTACTTTCAGTTTTTAATAAATGTTTTTTGGTTTTAGCATAATACAAATGGGAAAGCTTCAGAAACAATCACTTTTTGTTGCTAAATGATATCATTTCTGATTCATAGCTTAAATACATGCATCAGAAAGCCTGCAAGGTTTTCAATTTCATAGCATTTGTTCCAAAATGCTGAGAACAAACTACCAACCACTACTACTGGCTAGACGCTTTCGTTACCATTTACTTGCATAAACCCAGAGGCGGACAACTGGACTCAACTAAATGGCCTTAATTAGTTTTACACTAAGAGTGTCAGAGTGACTAGTCTTAAGATTTGACTCTGGCTGCTAGAAATTCAGTTTTAAACTACTTTCCCCCCCGCATAATTCATCACATCAAAGTGACCGAGGACATTCTTGCAGCCTGCCTCAACCATATTGCATTGAATGTTTGTCTATGTTAAAAAATTTGACTTAAAGATACCAGTCAATCAGTCATTGCAACAAGAAATTAAATTTTTGGAGCATTTGAAAGAAGAGCTTATATAAAGCTAATTAAAGTTTATAAAAGTAGCTTATGACCTTCCTACAAAATTTAACTTATTTTAATAAGCTTCGTATGTAAACTTTTAAAGTAATTATTTTAGCTCTTATAGTTATATGGTACTAACGATTCATCCTATATATAAAAAATGTAGGACAAAAGATGAAGATAAAGAAAAGTGATTAAATTAGTTACTTTTAATTAATACTACCATAAATTTAAATTTTTATTTAAAAAATGTCTTTAAATTTAAATATTGTAAGTGATGATTGCATATTTAATGTTAGTAATTGTAATCTAAAGTGAATGTAAAATAAAGAGAGTTAATAATAAATTAAGAGTATAAAAGAAATTTAACCTTGAGTAAGTTTGAAAAGTAATTATTGTTTCTTATAATTATTAGACCAAAGAAAAATATAATTTTTTTCTTATAAATAGACCCAAACATAGTAACTTTTAATTTTTTTTATTTATCATGACATTAATACGAAGTATTCACTATTTGATATTGTGATTAATCTTTATTTAGGGATTGCGAATTTACGCAAAATAAGTATTCTTCTTTTAAGATGACATATCTCGTACCCAAGATCAAAATTCGAATATGAATAATTTAATTAAGTGATCACTTTGTGAAAAGTTGTTGGTTGATAAGTTATTGTTGAATGAGTGATTGATTAAAGTGTTTATTCAAGCGTATCTTTTGTATCGAATACATGCATCTTTAAAATTATATGGTGAAACAAATTATTTAATTATCAAACCAACTACTAAATTGTTGTCAAGAGACTTGGATTAAGGTATATTAGTGTTGTGAAAGTTCTATCCTCACAGTCATATTGATTTTCATACTGTTTAATTCTGTAGTTAACGATAATATTTGTAAAGCTCCATTGCTCGAACAATGAGATTCTTGCACACCAACTTTCGTCCATGATTTGAAATTTTGAATTAACTGATTTGTAGATTAGCTTATTGTCTCCTTGAGATGAGTTGAAAATTGAAACAAGTCATCCTTGACAATGGTTACCTTCTTGGCTGATTGTAATTATGGTAGAATTATTTTCGTGATTATATTTTGACAATAAAATTTTTTAAACACAAATAATAATTTTTTTCTTCTTTCTATCACACTACATCATCAATTAAATTAATTATTTTTTTCCTTTTTAAGTTGTAAACAATTTAAAGTTGTCCAAGAAATATTTTTCTTATTGTAGATTCGGAACAAGATTTTTTTGAACAATCGCATCACATCTTTAATTTCGTTTGAAAGGGGAAAGATTTGGATATTTTACTTTCAGTCGGTGGTTAATATTTACGTATGCGGCGGAAAGAAAGCAACAAATATCAAATATGAAACTTGTAATGGATGTTTGTGAAATGTTCTTTTTTGTTCCAGAAGTAATCTAGTTTTGACATTCTTTAAAATCATTGAATTGAAAATTGTACTTTAGGACGGTTAGTAGTTAGAACCCACCACATTAGTTTCAATCCAACTGAAGGTAAAGATGATGAGAAGAAGGGGAAAATGATATATATTTGTGTGAAAATATCAAATCTTTTAGAATTGGTATACAATTATTGGAACAATCTGATGTACTGCTTCCATTACATTTGACCGGTTAGGCATTAGCAGGCTGAGGACGATATTGGACTCTTGAAATAGAAAATTCTCGTATATCATATTATGATTGATGTACTTGGATGCGATAATGTTTAGATTATAATAGCATGATGCGTTGCGCTCACTTCTACAAAACAAAATATAATAAACACTCTGCTGCTGCTTGTTAATAAAGAGTGGCCATTGTTAATTATTGTAATCTTCCGGGAATACTAGGCGCTGGTTCAATGTCAGAGACATGAAATCTACTTGGTTTGCAGTTAGAGAAACAGTAGCTATTTCCTAAAAAGCTCTTGGGTGTGAAACTATTGGCATACTTACATACATATATATATATATATATATATATATATATATATATTTATACTACTACTACTACTACTGTGACAGGGTAGTAGAGTTTCAGTTGTAAAAGAGAAACCTGATGATTTTGTTATGACTTGTACTTAGTTTTAGTAGCCAAAGAAAAAGAAGACAGGAATGATGATGCCTCACTATGCGATGCCGGAAATGGAAAGATAAAAGGAGGGTGGCTTGCCAGTTGCAATAGAGGTTTTATTTGTAAACTTAAAACTTGTGTCTGGTTTTAAGCATGATTTGCAGATTCAGTATGGTTGGACCATACAAAGATCCTCCAGAAGGGCAATTGCTTGCGCTTATGATGGTGGTTTTCTATAACTTCACCTTCTGTTCTCTGTAGCATTTCCCACATCACTTGTACATCTTGATATCCACATGTCTGTACATCATCCTGAAGCTTGAGCAGTCCTGCTCCTGCAGCAAATAAAAAAGTAGTCTCTATGAGATGTATCATACTGTATTATAAAGTCACCGTCACTTTCTGATACTTTTCGAGATCCATTTCATTCAAGCAACAAATATTGGTTGTGGAGGTCACTATAAAATACAGACTATGAAGTTGTTTTGAGGACAGGGCCACCACTGAAAAAGATGTGTCTTTCGGTGAGTTACTCTAGAATGTAAAGAATAATATTATATTTGGCGAAATTGCAGTGTATGTGCAGGCTTGGTTTTGTCTTGAAGTGGCGTGCGAGCATAGTGGATGACTAGTAATGTTTTTAATAACCGAAAGCACAGAAACAGACAGAGACGGGGATGAAAGCGCGTGGAGTGGAAAGAAAAGAAGGCAAGGATGCTAAAGTAATCTATGTTGGGAGAGCATAGCAATTGGATGCAATAAAGAATAATTTGGTAGGGAAGCATGAGAAGAGCGATAATGGAAATTTGGAAGTGTACCGTTTTTGCGAGGCTTGAGGCGAGCAGAGAGAGCAAGGCAGACACGCCTGAGGGGGAAAATCATGTTGCGCCAAAACTCCATAAGGTTGTTTGGTGAGGGGGTTGATGTTGTTGTGTTGTTCCTCTGCCCAAGTGGCACCGCTGCTATTCTTTTTAACCCGGCCAGACCTATTACGATTATGATTCATCACCCTGCCACTCTGCCACCATCATCCCTTATGAGCTCCCAAAACTACTAATATTCGCAGCCTCACCCCTTCCTCAGATCACCGACACGTGATTTTAATTATTATTCACACTCCTACTCCTTTAATCTTATTTATTCCCCTTCACCCAAGTGAACTAGGGACCATCATTATTAATAAACACGCTCTCATCTTATCACCCTTCTATAAAACACTAACTACTTATCATATTTCTTTTTAATTCATTTCAAATTTAACCTTTTTTGTCTAGAGTATCTACGATTTTTGTTTCTTTTATTTGTTTTTTTAGTTAACTATCTATCTATTTTCTATATAAATTTATGTTTCTCATCAATTTCTTTTACTTAAAATATGTCAATTATTATAAGAGAAAACTGGTTATACACATATCAAAAGTTATACATATTCATTCTATCATAACTCATATTTATCTTAAATTTATTAACTTTTAAAATAATTCTTTTAAAATTTACAATTGAATACTAGTATAAAACTGTTAGGGGTGTTTATGGGATTTAAAATCAATTTATATTTGTAGAGTTGTTTGGTTTCATTTTAAATATAACTAATATTTGAATTACAATTGTTGTGACTATTAGTGTTGAAATTTTTTAAGATATTACTTTTATGTGCAATATTTTTTTCATATTTATTTTTTCTTTCATTCTTATAATATTAATGGATCATATTTTGTTCATTCGTTTCATTAAATCTAGTTGTAACAAACTTATTGCAAGAAATTAGTTTGTAGGAAATAATTGTGATTCAAATTATTATAGTAAATATCTTTGAAAAATATTTTGTTTTAATTTGTATTAGTCTATTTTAGAATATTATGTTAATGATATTAAATGAATCAATTTTATCACTTTAAGACATTTGATAATATTATGTTAATTGTATTGAATATTTAGATAAATCATGATATAAAATAGTAGTTCTAAAAATAAAAGATCAAATTTAAATGAGTAACTCGTTGGTCCGAATCAAATAAAACCGTTCATGAATGGGTTGGGTTGAATTTCAATTTTTTTTTGTGAAAATCGAATCGAACCAAATCGATCAAATTTAATTAGATTGAGTCCTGAATTTGACCAAAATCAACCTAAATCGACCGCGAACACCTCTAAAAACTGTTTTACCCTATTATTGTGTAGGCATTAAATTCCTATTATTCCTATTATATTATATTTATTTTTTTTATAGATTTTAAAAATTAAAAAGTGATTAAGAAAGACATTAAAGTTGGTTAACCAATTTTTTTAGCAAAAATTAATAATCAATATAATTATTGAATATTCCACACACATTATTATAGTGATCCAATAAACTAACATAAAGAAAATTGAAAGTAAATCTACATACAATTTAAAATAAAAAGAAATAAATATAATTAAACCTAAAATATATTTAATATTTTTAGATCACTTTGACAAATAATAAAACGGGGGTCACAAATTCATTTTAGAAAACTTATGTACTAATACCTTCTGTGGGTATATATTCACTTTATTCTAAATTGCAGAGTTTCTTTAAATTTATTTATTGTAATAAGTATTTATTTTAATAAAATAAATAGTTTTATTATTTTTGTTTATTTAAACTATTTCTAAATTAAAAATTAATTATAATTTTATTTATTTATTTCTTAAGAAAACGTTTATATAAAAAATATTTATTTTAAAATTAATTTTTTAAGTTAAAATAAACTCACTCATAATATGCCACAAATACTTATCACGGTTCTTTAACTCAGCACACTATATATATATATAAAAAAAAAAAAAAACTCAGCACAATAATATAACTTCATAATATACTAATAATTGAACACGTTTTTACAAATTTTATTTTCGATACGTGAACACGATTTTACAATTAAAAAATCCATTCCATGTGACTTATATTTACATTGTTCTGTTTTATGGGGGAACGGGAAATGTCGAGTGGACACCTATATTTTAATTAGTTACTTACAGATAAAGAGATAAAAGTATAAATATTATAAGTGATAATATAATATAATAAGAAGATAGATAAAAATAATACATACTAATAAAGTATTTAAAATCATGAGATATTCATGTGTTATTAACTTATTATACACGAGAAAAAACTAGTTATCATTTGTTTGTTTTGTTTTTAATTTTTTAAAGCAAAATACTGCCCATCATTCAATCATTTCCCCTAAATTATTACAAATTGTCAGAGAAAGGTAATTCAACAACAGCGGCACCTACTCCCGTCACTCTTTGTCCTATTATTCATCAATATTCAATACAATAACCTGTCATTAGCAAAACAAACACGTGGTTGATATTGTGTTGTCCTCTTTGGAAAACTCCTCCGAATAGGTTATAATTTTTTACTAAATTTATCATTTAAAAATAAATTTTAAATTAATATCTATTTAGAATCCGAATTGAAAGTTATAATATTTATTATATTTTTATTTTAAAAAATATATTAAAATCATAAAATTCTTTAAATAAAACATATTAAATAAAATAATATAAAAAATATTAAATAAAATCATATCAAAATAATATAAAAAATATTAAATAAAACATACATTAATTCTTTAAAGAATTTAAATAAAAAATTATTTATGATTTTATAAAAAAATTAATGTATTTTACGACTTTAAAATCATAAAAATCATTGTTACTACTTTAAAATTATATTTTAAAAAAAAATTGAAGTCGTATAAAAGTAGAAGTAGTAATCTTACGACTTTTAATTTAAAAATCGTAATCCATGTTATGACTCATCCCTAAATGAGTATTGATTTAAAATGTACCTCTAATTGTTAAATTTTAAAAGAAATTACACCCCTGTTAATAGAAGTGTCCTCTTTAGAATCATGTTTGATTTAGAAATTCTATATTTCATATGTTATTATTTACCCAATTTTCCAAACAATTCAATTAATCATTATCTCAAAAGAGATACATAAAATTTAAAACTTATTTTTGAAAAATATATATATAATATTTAGTATTAGATATGTCTTTAAAAATATTTTATGATATGCTTGATTTAAGAAAAAAAGTGATAGAAAAAATGAAGTATTATCTTTAATTTAATGGTTCTAATGACAAGCGTACATTGCCATGTACAACCTCTTACTTAATTTATTAGTAATTTTCCTTTTGCAATTTCATGGAATAAAAATAGGAAAACACAAGGGTGGACAAGTTAGGGAAATGGTTTACGATGGATTAATGATTTTGACCAATTATAACAAGTTGGTCAAATTATTTAAAAAAAAAAAAACAAAATTGACATTTATTTATATAAAAAGAAATATCATGGCCTTAGGAGTTAGGAGGCCAAGGAGTGGCTCCGCGACTGGGAGTATCTCTCATAAAGCGTCGTCATCACCGCCGATGATAGGCACAACCTACCTGTCGCTCCAAAACGACCATACCCAGAGAACCATGTAACGAATGACATCCTCCACGTTTGCTTTGTTCACTTTACCGTGGCAAACCACTGTCCTCCCACCACGAGGGTGATTCTCGACTACTGTGACACCATTGAAGACACTGAATCCACTATTGATTTTTTCCCACTCATCGTGACTTAGCCACTTAAAACAATTATCATAGTCAACCAGAATGCGCATACATGCAGTTGAGGTTCTTGCTTTAGGTGATGCGGCGTCGACATGGAAGAGTGGTACATGGGCAGGTTCAAAGAGACGACAAGGACACTGGTGCTAAACAAGTACTTATTAATTAGGGCTCGTGGGAGGCACGCATCATCAAAGATATATAGGGGGTTCATGAGGTGAGGGTCATGGGTGTCATGCGCTGCCACCTTTCGATTAAGATCAGCATCGGTGAAGATGTTAGTTAATATTAAAAATAATTAGAATAGGCAAAAAAATGCAAATTAATATTAATAGATGGTAATAAAGGTAACAAATGATTCATTTTGATCATTGAATATTAAATTAAAAAAGCATAAATAATTTTTTAGAATATATGGTTTATTGTTTTTTTTCTTGTTTTTCATCTTTTCAAACAAATGTTGTTGGTTTTAATTTTTTTAAATTATGTTTATTTTATTTTTCGTATTTAAGAAAATTTAGATATTATGAAAAAAGTATTATCTAAACTACTTAAAAGAAAAAAAACAAATAAACTTAATTTATAAGGATTAAAAATATTTTTTTACAAAAATAAAAAATAAAAAATACTATATTAAGAAACTACAAATTTTTTTAAACCATACAAAAAATCTATAGACAATTAAATGCTTGACCATAGTAGACCATATTTAGCCTTTTTATGCTAGTCATCGTCATAAAAATATGACCTACTTATAATTTTAGTTTCTTTTTTAATTTATAATTTTGGTCTTTTTTTATATTTTAATTCCCAACCTTTAAAAGAATTTATAATTTTAGTCTAATTCACAATTTTGCATACATTAACCATTTAACTTAATGGTTGATTAATAATGTGTCACTATTATGATGAGGTGAAAATTAATATTTAACAATGAATAAATAATTTAATATCAAAATATATAAAAATAGACAAGTAAATATATGCAAAAATGAGAATTGAAAATAAAGTATGAATTTTTTATAATCTGAATACTTAAATTGTGAGAAGTAGGAGGATCAAAATTGAGAATTAAAATTTAAAGGAAAAATTATAATGCAATTTAAAATTATATTTTTTAAATAATGAATAATATAATTTTTTATTTTGAAACGACTAATATTTTATTATATTTTGAAAAACAATGGTTCAGCATGGAAAAATTGTGTCGGTGAAGTTTGGTCCACGTGTTAAATTATGAAGCAGACATTGAATCAAAGAAGGTTCAACAGCAACAGTAGTTGTTCTGTGACATGACATATGTCAGTACTCTATTAGTTATTTCGAGACATCCGGAAACGTTTGGTCTTCTGAATCTAACGAGTAACGAGTGCATTTTCTATCAAAAAAATATCGGTTTTAAATTATTATTATTATTTATTTATCAAAATTGACCAATTCAGCGGTTCTCCTTAAGTCCAAAATTGGACCCCATTTTTTTAAAAAAATAAAATAACGGAGAGCACATTTCAATCCACTGGAGTTGAGAATTAGAAGAAATTAGGTTGTTTTTTTTTTTTTTTTCGTTAAACGTAGGTATGGATTGATGTTTGTACGCCATATTATTGAATCTGTTTTTGGTGGTAACAAATGACTTTGAGCAAATTACGTAATGTGAAAGATGTCAGATTAGGAATGGAATTATATATAGTAGATTGTATTGGAAGTCTATATATATCATAGAGGTTTTGGCCAATAA
Source organism: Glycine tomentella (assembly GCA_007407185.1). Taxonomy (NCBI): domain Eukaryota; kingdom Viridiplantae; phylum Streptophyta; class Magnoliopsida; order Fabales; family Fabaceae; genus Glycine; species Glycine tomentella. The sequence continues at coordinate 187,114 of PYAF01000511.1, read as the reverse complement.
TAATTCTGTAATAGGAAAAAAGGTTGTTAATTTGATTTTCTAGATGGACCTAGTTAGGTGATACTGAGGAGTCTTATTTAATTCGAATTAGGCGAATGTGTGTTGAATGTGTCAACTTCAACTGTGTGAAAGAAAGGGTAATAAGTTGTGGTGGGTGGGCAATGAGATGGAGAGGAATGATTCAAGGTTGGTGAGTGTGAGTCACTTTTATCGTAGTTTTCAGGTTTCCAAGTATCTCTGCACCTAATCCTGCAAATCCTAACAAATCATGGGTTACCAGTCAATAATTTTAATGATTGTTATTATATTAATCACGGATATATTTATCGTAGTTTTCAGGTTTCTTACTACTATTGTTTATCCTACTTGAGCCACTTATCAGACAATTCCCGTTCTTTAATTCCGTGTCTGCTTTTTTATTTATTTTTCTCTTTCTAAAAGCGTACTAATAAATATCTTTAAGATATTAGTTAAAAAAGTCATATAAATAAAAAATTATTAAAAAATATTATCAACATACTCTTATAGTGTTTTTAAAAGAATTTTGTCGGTATTTTTAATATAATTTTCCATTATTAATTTTGTAATTGATGTCCTTAGAATACTTGTTAATAGTAAGATTTTTTGGGTTAACATAAGACAAAACATGGTCATGGGTACATGCGTTCAAGAAATGGAGTTAGAGAGTAATTAACTAACTGTTTAATTACAATAACCACCTCTGTTTGAGAGGGACCAGTTCCAGCTTTATTGCCGTTGTTCACTTTCTAATGATTAAAGTTGATAAAAAAAAAAAAAAAAAACCATTGTAGCGAGCGCATCATAATCATAATTAGGACAAAGAATAATGCGGAGATCCATCCGAATTTGCGAGCACTACAGAAGAAGCAGAATCAGGCACGGGGTAGCTGATAGTTATAGGGATGGATGGCACTTGTGTAGTTTTGGATAGGATACTATATATATGCACAAAACAAAACAATTGCTAATCATGTTTATGAATGGAACATAGATAGCAAAATTGAGTACCAGATCCTTAATATCCTCCAGCAGATGATCATGATTGCTACAGTCTATGATACATCCCTTAACTGCACGGAAGCAGTTATTGTAACTATTTTAGTTTCTAGTTTTACTGGACAACTAAAAGGTTGGTGGAATAATTATCTTTCTGAGGATCATAAGATTATCATCCAGAATGCTGTTAAAATAGAAAATAATGGCACAATCCTGACTCAAGATGGTAAACCAATCACTAATCCAGTCAACCAGTTAATCTTCACCATTATCCAACATTTTATAGGAGATTCCAGCCTTTGGAAAGGATAGATCAGCTGAACTCCTTTCCAATCTCAGATGTAAGACCCTGACTGACTTTAGATAGTATAAGGATACCTTCCTCACTAGAGTCTTTACCCGTGAAGATAGTCAAGAACCTTTCTGGAAAGAAAAGTTTCTTGCAGGACCCTAACAATGATATTCCATATAAGCAATTAAGTTACGGACAGCTTATTGCTTATGTCCAGAAGTAGCCTTAAAAATTTGTCAAGATGATAAGATCCAACATTAGCTTGCCAAAGAAAAGGCACAAAATCGCAGAGATTTAGGTAATTTCTGTGAGCAGTTTGGCCTCCCTTGTTCCTCCAAACCTAGGAAAGCCAAGAAGCATACCCATAATCTTGATAGACAGAAGTCTAGAAAATCTGTTTATCATCGTCACAAGTCTGGAACCCTACCTAGAAAGCTCCGAAGAGAATTCCAAACAAAACCACCCTTTGATAAGATCAACATTCCTAAGAAACCCATAGTCTACTGGACTTATGGTAAGCCTGACCATAAGAGTCAATATTGTAGGCTTAAGAAAAGGCTTAGGAACCTCAACCTAGAACCCTCTATTGAAGAACAGATTAATCAGCTCTTAGTAGAATCCTCCTTTGAAGAGGAATCTGACAAAGATGCTTCTGAAGATCACTCTTCGGAAAATCTAAATCAGATTCAAGAGGACGATCTATCTTCGACTGATGAAGACTGCCCTTCTTCTTCCCAGGTTAATGTCCTTACCAGGGAGCAAGATCTTCTGTTTGAGGTGATTAATTCTATTTCTGATCCCGAAGAGAAGAAAAATCTTTTGTCTAAACTTAAAAAATCTTTTGATGAACCATCCTCTGCCATATATTCCTACTTCCCCATCAGGCTCTGATACCATATGAGGTGGAAGTGAGGCTAGGGAAAAGTGATCAGAAAAATCTTTTGATGAACCATCCTCTTCTTCTTCTTCTTCTAACAATAACAATTAATTGGTTAATAATAAATTTAATCTTAAAAATACTCTTAAGAAGTTTGATAAGAATACTATTAATCCGATAATCATTCAGAACCTTCAGCAATATATATATACACACTACAGTATTTATCTCCATACATACGGATATTATATTACAATATTTACCTTCATACATACCTTACCTTTTCAAAAAATAAAAAAAAATTTCATCATAGATTCATACTAACAGATATTAATTTTAGTGTTTCTGTATTTTTTTTGGATACCTAACCATATTACTCATAATTAAACCCATTACGTACGCACACTATGGTTAAAGATAAATGGGAGAACGACGAAATTACAACTTTATGAAATGAAAACGTTAGACAGTGAAAGGATGGGGTGCGAGTGTAAACTTTTTTACCAGAAAAATACAGCAAAATCATATTAATAATTGGCATTTAAGTTGTTGCACATAGAGAAGCTAAATGATGACTACATTGAGACCTCATGCGAAATTAATTGGGATCAAGTCTCAGTTTGATTCATATGCTTTTCGGTATTGAGATTATTCTGGGGTTGAATAATTCCACTGTGGGAAAATTATACAAAAAGGAACTCAACCACACTGGAAAAGGGCATTATTCAACCCCACCCAATGTATGTATGTATGTACACATCATGTTGTGGCATCCACACACATCAAGCTTCTTTAATCTCAAATCCTACCATATAAATCTGACATTCGTTTATTCTTCTTTATCCCACACCCTCTTTTCTTTTCGCCAAAGCCAATCACAAAAGATAAGAGCAAACATTAGTGCTTGTCCTTCTTGTTTTAGAATTGTGTAGATCAACTAACTAATACCTATATTCCACTTCACTCCACTATCCACCCAAGAAATTGTAAGTAAAGTTTTAATTACTGATTCTTTTGGGTGCTTTTAATCCATCACTAAAAAGTAGCCAACTTTCCAAGTTAACAGAGAATTGGATTCCGATAAAAGAGTGGAGTATTTGGATTGTTCTGAGATAAAATGTAATCTTCACATGTCATCAGCACAAAATACTTAACATAGAAGGATGACCTTAGATAAGGAATCCAGGACACGTTGGCAATCCTCCTCTGTTTAATATATACTACTTTCGAAGTGATTGTCTTTTCTCACTGGTTATGTGTTCAAGGTCAAAACTCTTATAAGCACCTGGCATCCTCTATTTCAACATTATACTATTATATACAACTACAGGTCTCGTTGCCAAAGAGCACTATGTTTGGTCTGGTCAATTTCTCTCCATTCTATTCAATTATGTACCAAAGTTAGATTTCAGAACAGAAATAGCCAAGAATGGCCTAGTTATCCTCTCTTTTTTGTTATTATTATCACTAAAAAGCTCAAAATCCAAAACCATCTAGAGATTTGCATATATTCTCATTCTGCGGTGGCCGAGAAAGTGCTTTTGTGCCCACGAATGCAATGATATTCTTGGTGGGGTTGTTGATTTATGTTGTGTTTCTTGAACTTTGAAGCGCTTAATTTATATGGAGACAAGATCACAATCGGCTATGGTCAAACCGTGCTTCAAATACAAAATGATTCTAGCCTTGAAATGTCTCCTCTCCGGTGCCATGAAGTGATTATAGGCTGAGGTGGTTGGTTATGTGACATAAAGGTGACAACAAAGTCAACGCTTCTGTTAATATCATTGCCTCATTTACACTAATAAAATCATTACATACGAAGTTTCAGGTCGCTAAAAGGACGACATGTTTTATGACAATTGAATTTTGTAAATGCAACTTTGTAAGGATACTTAAAAAATAATTGTAGAGAAATTGGGAGATTTGGCTACCGTTTCGCTCTCCTTTCAACATAACGCAGATTTTCTTTAGCTTGGGGGGAATTAGGCTTATATATAATTAACTCATTGATCCACCGTGCAATTTAAATAAAATACTGAGTCAGGATAGTAAGTCAGAAACAAAACTTCCAAGTAATTTACAGGATAAAGAAAATCAAACAGAATTTATTAATTATTTGTGCAAACAACAGCATATTCAAGACTTAAATGAATCATCCAGGATGTCGGTCAGGTTGACTATTCCAGGTAACTTCGTTGCCAATTCTGTTACTTATTTGATATTGATGGTCTTTTGTGGTTTGTTTCCTATACTAATACTTGGATTTGAATACTATAAAGCACCAGCAGGTTAAATTATAAGAATAATTACATCACCTTTGAACTAACGGTAGTATAAGATTACAATAATACATGAACAAGTGGTTCAGCAATTTAAGAATTAAGATTAAACATTGCACTGTTTTTGGATAACATTTCATGCATTTCCTTATCTTAAAAAATGGGTTACATCATGATAAATAACGATTGTTATAAAAACTGGGAAATTGCTAAAAAGTGGACCGTATCCACGATAGCAACTTTACAAGGATTCCAAACTGGCCCAATCATAATTCCTGAGGACTTGCCCCATGGCAACATTCTTTATATTAGTCATCTATGTTCTTCATGTATTCCTTTGAAAGTTTAGTTTCCATTATCAACTGTTGTTCTTTGATTAGAGAATAACCCAATTCAAGTAAAGCATCCACCGTTTGCTATCCAACCAAATACAAAAGCAGTATCAATTTCATTTGCATTCTTTTCACATAAACCAAATCAAGATGTTAAAAGGAAAGCAAGAAAATATTAAAGGGACAAAAAGAAACGAAAGAAACAAGACAAGACAGTCAAACAGGTAATTTATGTATATTTCCTCAAACAATACCAACTTTTCTAGAGACTAATTTCTCGCAGAGGATGCCCAAACGTTGGGCAACTTGGGCGGAGAAAGAATTGACCAGTCAGTATTATTACAATGTCACTGAAAAATTACTAATAGTGAAAGATCTCATCAAGTGCAAGAGAGATACTAACATTAAAAATATCTCATATAAAACATCATGGATGGAAATCCTTGGGGACATGCCGGTATCCTTTAAATTTTTATATTTTGATTTTTGAACTTCTGAAGACGTCCGCTTGAAGAATTCAATTCAATTATATATATAAATAGACTAGATTTTTTTTATCTTCTATCTACTTGGTGGCAAACTACAAACGTAGAATATGCTTTGTCAATACCAATTATTGTTCATATTTCTATTTTTTTTAATAAATAACATTTCATTTAATGCTAGAATAAATCAGTCAATTTAAATTGCACTAGAATAGAAAATCCACGACCCTAATTTGTTTTGGGCCTTTTGGCTCATATTCGCCAATAATTTTTAACTGATAAATGAGCTCTCAAGCAATATTTCATCGATACTAATTTGATCAACAGCCAATTCCCATCAGTTAGCGGACCGTAACAGGACACAGCATAAGCGTAGAAACAGGGAAAAAGGGCCGATTAATTTATCTCTGGAGGAATAAATACAGGAAGGCTTTGGTCCTTTCCTCTTTTGAGAAGTTTGTTTCCAAAATTTTCAACACCTCCAATATCACCAATCCACTAAATTCCACCACAAATACATGTTATTAAAACTGAGCTTTATGAAAAGTTAAATAAATTTGGATTCTAATCTTCTCTGATCTCATGTATAATGGCAGTTGTCAATTATCATTGTCGAAAGTTGAAACATCAGCTATGTGCTAAAACATTGGTATTTATTGCAATTTACTGTAGATAGTTGCATTAGTCTTACTCGTGTCCCATGGAAACATATTCCCTTATTGATATACTTAAATAATATTAAAATGCAAGGTGATAGAAACATACACAATTTTCATTAGGATTTTAAGTATATAATTATTTGCTAATAAGGAGTTTGTCATGAAGCAACTTAATCCCGACACAAAATCTGTGAGATATAATGAGTGAATAATTTCTGTAATGCAGAACAAACCACGTTCAAGAGTCACAAAAAGAGAGAATCCCTTCCTCCATGGGTCATTTTCAGCCTTTTTGAATCGGAAAATTGGATAGTTACCAGTAAAAGATCTAAACGTAAACTTACCTTTAAAATAGATCTGTCATATGTACGTGATCCTAGAGCTCCATAAAAGTCCAAAGCTGTCAACAACAAAATAAATGAAAAATAAAAAACCCTGATATCTCAGACATGATGCCTTCAAAATTCTATCCTCGGTACAAATTTGGTAAATGAAGAAAGTAAGTTACATCAGATAAAGAATGAAATTAAATAATATTTTAATGCAAAGAAAGTTATAACAAAAAAAAGGCACTCTACTGGAAATATCACCCACGGATAATAACTAGTAAGCGTGGAATAAAATAGGCTAGTTTGTGGACAAGCATGAACTTTAAACCATATCACTAACAAGTAACAACCTCAGAAAAATAATTAGGCAACCATAACCATTTCTTTCATATTACTTAATTTATGAAATAATACACGCTCTTTATAACTACTCATGCTTTAACAACATATCTGTAACGTAAAACTTTTCTGGACCTACGTGTGAGTACCTTGATAAGGGAAAGTGTTCACAACCCTTTCTGTAACGTAAAACTTTTCTGGACCTACGTGTGAGTACCTTGATAAGGGAAAGTGTTCACAACCCTTTCAACTTCATCCCTAGATATACCGTCTTTCTCATACATTCTGTGAACGATATTAAGGATATCTTCCTGGTTAGGTTGTCTGTTCCACATTTACAGAAAATATATTATATCTAGGATAAATAGTTATTTTTGTATTTTCCATAAGATGAAAATGTCAATAATTTTCTTTTGGACTAAAATATCATTAAATTACAATTGGATCAAAACATCATTAATTTTTCATTTAACCAAAATATCATTGAGTAACCATTTGACCAAAATGTCAATAATTTTCCATTGGATCAAATGTTAGTATTTTTTATTTGACCAAAATGTCAATAATTTTTCATTGAATCAAATGTTAGTATTTTTTGTTGGACCAAAATGTCAATAACTTCTGTTGCACTAATTTGTTAGATTCCAAATTTCATTTCATTTAAGGGTAAAATATAATTTAAGGATAAATTTTTTCTTTTTTTTTATCGTTGTAAACATAATAATAACATTATAATAATCACTTAAAAAATAAGAAAGCAAAAACATAATAATAATCATAATTTGTTTATTATAATAAAAAGTATCCAAAATAAATATTCATACATTTTGTGATAAATTATTATGATTATTATCCAAAATATCTCTTTGTGACATTAACTTAATCTTTCAAATTATTATTTTAAGACTGATTAAAAATAACACGGATAGAGAGAGAGTATTAATTAATTTACAAATTTTGAACATCAATCAAGAGTAGTAGTAAACTAGTAATGTAAAGGAGTATTAGAAGAGCAAAGGAGAGCATTCCAATTAAATAATTTGCTTGACTTGATTGAGTGAATCTGAATTTAATACAAATTATAGTCCAAGTTGTTGAGTTGAGTAGTGAGACTAGAGTCCATTGTCGTAGGGAACGCCAGTGGAGGGAATCCAAGAGTCAGCATCCAAGAGATAGGAAGCAGTGAAATAATGGGCTGATTGGGTTGGGCGGGAAAGGACAGTAACACCAGGCCAGTGAACCCTCCGGTAAGTGTTGGAGCCCGGCCCAAAATTCTGAAACTCGATGTAAGTGACTTTGTCAGTGGGCTGGTGGGGCATGGGCTCCCAACCTTGAGGATCGACCATGGAGTCGATGTAAGAGTGGAAAATGGCGACTGTGGAATAGGCTCTCAAGGGACGCCCCAGCGTGGCACGAAGCACCTCTGACTTTCGAGCCGAGTCCTCTGGGGACATTGTGAATTTGCATCTCTGGAAAGTGAATCCAGTCTTCTCCTTTGGATCCCCTCTCGACTGTGCTGTGAAGGTCACGTACTCGCTGTACCGCGCGTACAGCATGCAGTCCTGGAACACTGCCGCTGCGTTTCCGTATATGAAGTCCACCGTCCCGTAGATCTCACAGTTTTTGTAGAACTGTCTCCCCGAAACCGCCCAAAGTGTGTCTTGGAGTCCTTCTATTGAGCATTCGAAGAACACGCTCTTGTTTGCCTCGTTCCTCACCGCCACCGCCGCGCTTGCCTTCAGCCCTGCCCAGTTCTCAAATCCCATCTTTTCTGCCATGAACCCATCTCCTCTGACGTCTGAAATCAACACCCTTCCTTTTCATTTTTATTCATCATTCATCTCCTCTTTTTTTCTCTTTCAAGAACCTTACCCTTACGTTATTATATCTCATGTAATCTATATTATATTCATTTTTTTGTTTCATGAAATATTTAATATATATGAATCTAAACAATTTGATAGCTGTTCTTCTTGCCAAAACCACTAAACACTATATCTATGACTCGGTTAACAACAACAACAACAAGAAAATGAAATTACAAACACTTCGGATTACTAGCAATTTTTTTCAATTCGTATTGATATTTGCATGGGATTGATTGAATCGATTTTTATTGATAATAAAACTTAGAATGATTGAATCGATTTGAAGCCAACAAATTATAAATGTCCGTCTTTTTCACCCCGTCAAATAAAAAATTGTCTTCACATGAAACAAAATATTGAGTGGAACTTTTAACAATGACGTTATTATGTTGACCATAAGGAAAGTAAAAAGTCTTAACACTCAAATTAAGTTGTTTTTCTATTGGCAAATTATATATGCTCATTACATGATGTAGAATTCGACTCTCAATAATGCGCAGCAAGTCAGCAACCAACTTCAAGCATCTGGCACATTCACACCAACGACGACCAATTAGGTTAGATTTATCCTTGTGGTAGTTTGCCAAATACCCATATAGAAATAATAAAATATATTGTTAATTAATTTAATTAGTAAGTAATACTAGTACGTCTAAGATCGTTGTTGGGCGTTGGGACTTGTTTTCTACACTTTGGAGTTTGGAGTCAGTAATCTAATTAATAAATTCACCAAATATCGATCTGCTCTTCTTGAATACTACTGCTACATAGCTGTAATCAACTCTCACGTTGGCATCTGCCTTTAACTTGTTAATATTCTGCCTTCAAATATAATTATCAATGCAAGAAAGATGTACGTGCTATATATTATGGAAATGTGAAAGAAGAAAATTAATTAATACTACTGGATCTCATTGAATTGAAGCATCAATTATAATAAAAATTTGCTAACTATTTGTTGCCATAAAATACTTGGTTTAGTTACTCGTCAATTCCCCTTCTCAGATTCGATCTCGATCAAATCGCAAGTACGCAAAAACTCAATGGGTAACTTGTTCGGTACTAGTAGCTAGTATTGACGAATCTTCCATTCACATGCATGCACAACGCACTCTAGTGAGAGGAGCTAAAAAAGCTGAAAATAGAATAGATAGTTTTGCTTTTACTGCGAATTGCATGGGCATTTTAATTTAGAGTTAGCGCGCGCGCACACACAAAAAGAAAAGAGCATGCATATGTTAGTGTCTTTATCTATACTTTTATACTCAATTACTTTCGCCGTTAAATACAAGTGGAAAAGAAAGGTACGTAATGGTGACACTAGATCCGCGCGTCCGTGCATGCGTACTATTGATGTTTATTAAGAAATAAATTATAATGAAAATTAAGCAGCTGGCAGATATATGATGGGGATGAATAATTAATTAAGAAGAAGAATTAATAAAATTAATGAAAAGAAAAGAAAAGAGAGGTAGAGCATGCATATATCAAGCAAGCGTGCGTAAGTACGTACCTATGGTGGAACCATTTTGGTAGCCAACTAATTTGGTGAGGTGAGGTCCATCTCCAACGAGCTTAATATTAGTCTTTTTAGCAGGAATGGTTACGTACTCTTCATAAGTACCGGCTCGAACGTGAATGGTATAAGGCTTGTCACTCATGTCCGGAGCTTTCATAATGGCTTCACTCACCGTTGTATAATTTCCACTCCCATCCTTGGATACGATAATAGTACCGTGGCAGCACACTAGAACTGAAACAAATATCAGCAACACTGCAGTTGTTGAGTCCATGATAATCAAAGCATGCATGCAGCAGCTGCTACCAATATTTTCTTCGATCATCGTTTCTGTATGTGTTTCTATATATATATGTGGGGCAGCGGTTCGGTAGAAACCACCACGTTGACTTGTATACACTCCACCAGCTTATATAACAAAGCACACTGATAAAAAAAATGAAAAGAAAATAACTTATTCGACCCCTAAACTTCAAAGGAAGCCCAAGAGAAACATATATGGACATTTTAAAGAATTTTGGTGTTCAACCATATAGTATGTGTGAGGCAAATTAAGGGTCAATAATTAATTTTTGAAATTGACCATCTTAATTTGGAAAAATTTATCAAAGAGTAATACTATCTAATTAAAAACCATATATAAAACTCCAAAATGGCAGTGCATAGCATGTAAAGATTCAATTTATCCATAGAAATAATTATATATTTATTAAAGAGAAAGTAACCACTCTCTACTTTTCTTTGGTTAGGAAAGAATATCCAATGAATTTATGTCAAAAGTATGGCATGAATTTCGTGGTGATTAAAAATAATAATTGCATCGAGGGATGCCATGTATCCTCCCAATTTATCTCTTACAACTAACGGGGGTTGGTTGACCAAAAAAGAAAGAAAATGGATTTGGTTCATAACTAATTAGGAAGAGTTAACCATATATGCATCCGTAAAGTAATAAATTATGGTTATCTTTTTTTATTTAGAAAAGTATTTTAATTGTGGTTCGTTTTGAGTAAAATTATCTTTTATAAGAGATATATATCTGTGAAAAAATAAAAATAAAACTGTTTGCAGGAATTGAATATAAATACCAAATAATTTATAACAACTAATAATGATAGAATATATATATTTACTTGCGTTTGAAAACATACTAATAATATCCCTACCAGCTCATTTTCTCGTGGGTAACTTGTACAATTATATGGTGATTCTAATTTATACTTATCGAATTCTCGAGTCTGCAGTTAGCATCAATAATGTTTACTACGTACATTTAAGATATTTTCCACTTTACACTTGGCGAGCCGTCCGTCACAATTTTAATTTACTGAGATGTTTATCGAAACACAATATCTTACTTATTAATTATTGTGTATTAAGATTTTTTTTTTATAGAATTAAGAAATTTATCTTCCCTAAAAAAACCGCTGTCTCATATATATGTTTCATCAACTTGTCCATTGCAAACATTGGATATTATTAATTAACGTTGTTCGTTACAATGTATTAACAAAAATAACTCGTCCTTGGTACGTGAAGACGTTAACTAACTAGTGTTGATGGCATTTGCTGCATATCTCATGTAAATGATTCATTCTATAAATTAGATTGTAGCTTGCCCCTCCAATGAAACTTGGTTTTGATGCTACTCTTCCTTTGGATTTTGAAATTCCAAAATGTAAAAACCATTTTTAGGATATAAAATTTGTGGCGTTTGGTGGGAATCCAATTATTACGCAAGCAGGTGAGATAGGAAGAGAATAGGGAGTGGGTGACGTGCAAGTTTGAGACGAATATCAGTGGACTATTAGGTTGAAGAATTCAATAAAGGCCCAGAATGAGATATTGGGCCAGGAGAAGATAGAAGATGAAGGTCCATGAAAGATATATTAATGGCGTGGCTATGGTGAGTGTGGTAGGTGAAGGGGAGGTCCACTGCGGTTGGTAAAAAAGTGTTGTTAAGAGTAAGAAAAAGAGGCCTGAACAGAAGGAAAATAGGCTTTGATGGACCCCACCACCTTTGGCAGGCATTAAGGATGAGCACCAAAAGCCGAAAGAAAGAGAAAGAAACAGGTCTCACCAACCCCAACTCCACTCTCAGGTCTCAACCCATTCCATGTCATTTTGTTTTTCCATATCTGCCCCTACCATGTATCCTTCGTCCCCATTGTGCCCTTTACCAACCACCACCGTAACCAACCAACCAACCAACGCCTTGTTTTTAATACAAATACAAATGAAGCACTTGTTTGGAGTCAGCAAGTTTTGTGCTCCTCCTCCAGAAATTAATCTCCTAATTGTTTTTGATTAAGTAAGTAAGAGGAGCATGGAAGCGGTTGAAAGCAGCAGCAGGAGGGAATTGATATTCAGGTCGAAGCTTCCTGATATCTACATCCCCAAACACCTTCCCCTCCACTCTTACTGCTTCGAGAACATGCGCGAGTACGGTTCACACCCCTGCCTGATCAATGCCCCCACGGGAGCAGTCTACAGCTACGAGGAGGTGGAGAGCAGCGCCAGAAAGGTGGCGCTGGGGCTGAAGAAAGCGGGCGTTGAACAGGGCGAGGTGATAATGATCCTCCTCCCGAATTGCCCCGAATTCGTCTTGTCGTTTCTTGGGGCATCCCACCTCGGTGCCATGGCCACTGCTGCCAACCCTTTCTTCACCCCCGCCGAGATTGCCAAGCAAGCCAAGGCCTCCAATGCCAAGCTCCTCATCACCCAGGCCTCTTACTACCAGAAAGTCAAGGACCTCCACCACCTCAAGCTCGTATTCGTCGACTCCTGTCCTCCCTCCGAGTCCACCCAAGCCCAGCATCTCCATTTCTCACAGCTCTGTGACTCTGATGATAACGCTGACCTGGATGTCGATATCAAGGGCGATGACGTGGTGGCATTGCCTTATTCGTCTGGAACAACGGGTCTTCCCAAGGGTGTTATGCTTACCCACAAGGGGTTGGTGACCAGCATTGCTCAGCAGGTGGACGGTGAGAATCCCAACCTCTATTACCACTCCCACGACACCATCCTCTGCGTTCTTCCCCTCTTTCACATTTACTCTCTCAACTCCGTTCTGCTCTGCGGCTTGCGTGCCAAGGCTACCATTCTCCTCATTCCCAAGTTCGAGATTAACTCCTTGCTTTCTCTCATTCACAAGCACAAAGTCACAATTGCCCCTGTGGTCCCCCCCATTGTTCTCGCCATTTCCAAGTCACCCGATCTCCATAAGTACGACCTTTCTTCCATCCGAGTCTTGAAGTCCGGGGGTGCCCCTCTCGGTAAAGAACTCGAAGACACTCTCAGAGCTAAATTCCCCAACGCCAAACTTGGCCAGGTACCTACCTACCCCTTCTTTTTCCTCTCCCACCTCCCAATTCTTCTAATAATTATGGAATTCTAGTATTAGTATATGTACGGAATTAATTTTGATACATCAATACAGGGATACGGAATGACTGAGGCAGGGCCTGTGCTAACTATGTCTTTAGCTTTTGCTAGAGAACCGATAGACGTAAAACCAGGTGCATGTGGAACCGTTGTAAGAAATGCAGAGATGAAGATTGTCGATCCTGAAACCGGTCATTCTTTGCCCAGAAACCACTCCGGTGAAATTTGCATACGAGGCGACCAGATTATGAAAGGTACCTACCTTGTCTTCTGTTATGTTCTGTTTAGGGTGTAAGACACTAATCTCTCATTAAGAAAGAAAATTCTCTGTTTTTTCATTTTATAACATTTGTTTTAGAGTAAATATAATGTCATAGTTATTTTTATTAAAAATCAATTACTTATTTTTCTCAATTTAAAAGACAATATTTTTTTCCAAGTTATTTATGAAAAAACTGAGGGGAAATACTACTTTATCTCCTTAAAAATCATCCAACTTCTCATTTTTTCCATCTCCTTTAAGACTCAAAAATACATTATGGGATTATATGTTTAGGAGTGAGTGCGATTTTGGGGGAAGCTAGGGGGTGAGAGAGAGAAAATGACTTTATTAAAAAAAAAAAAAGTTATATAATATTTATATAAAAAAAACATATAGGGCATCAAATAGATATTAATCAATTACTGTATTCGGTGATAATATGAGGAAAAAAGGCTACCATCCAAAGAGTGCATAATGAAGTTCCTTTCAAAAGCTGGCCTATGGTGTTGTGCCATTGGTTCATACATTGCTAGAAATATTGAAAGCGTGTAGTTGGACTTGGACATGGGGCTCAACTTGCCAGCATTGATTAAGGTTCATGTGCGGTGCGGTTCTGTTTTTATGAAAACATTACTTGAACGGCTCAAGTTGAGAGTAATGAATTTATCTTAAATTTAATATATTTTTAAAATTGTCCTTATCATTATAATAAATAGAAATTGATGAAGTATTATTTACTGAGGAGTAACCAATTCCAATCAGGTTATCTAAATGATGGAGAGGCTACAGAGAGAACCATAGACAAAGATGGTTGGTTGCACACAGGTGACATCGGTTACATCGACGATGACGATGAGTTATTCATCGTTGACAGGCTGAAGGAATTGATCAAATACAAAGGATTTCAAGTTGCTCCAGCTGAACTTGAAGCCCTTCTTCTCACTCATCCTAAGATCTCCGATGCTGCTGTTGTTCCGTAAGTCTTCCATCCTCCCAAATTAAATACTATCTCCCATTATCTCTTAATTAATTAAACTTCAAAATTTCAGAATGAAGGATGAAGCCGCGGGAGAGGTACCTGTTGCATTTGTGGTCATATCAAATGGTTATACCGACACAACCGAGGATGAAATTAAGCAGTTTATCTCCAAACAGGTCATTTCCCCCTCATATATTCACTATATTTTTTTATTTATAAATAAATAAAACACACGTTGTAATTAATTACTTTGTTATTAATTTTCATATGATCAAATATATTATTATTTATTCATTTTCAAAGTAAACTCATTCCTATAATTTCTCAAATCTTCTTATAAGTGACCCACCCCGCGCTTCTTCCCACCTAATTTTAATTAAATGTCACGGTCACTTTCAGATATAAATGTGTTTTTGATGTGTACTGTATCTGTACTCTTATCCACAAATATAGCAATGTAATGAGTGGTGGAATTGTGCAGGTGGTGTTTTACAAAAGAATAAACCGAGTATTCTTCATTGATGCAATTCCCAAGTCACCGTCAGGCAAAATCTTGCGCAAGGATCTAAGAGCAAAGCTAACAGCAACTGTTCCAAAATGAAATTAAAGCACTCCCTTCACTCATATCATATGATATTATACGGTGCCCGCACAAGCTTCAGCAGAAAAGGAAGAGGCGCTGTTGCTTTGATCGCTAGCTTTTACGTATTTTCTCGTACGTAACAACCATGTATAAGTAATTACGAGTGTGATTTTCTTACAGAACCATCTTCTGTGGGAAAAAAAAAAAAAATCAATCTGTCAAGGACTTTCTCCTTCTATAATATCAAATTATATTTTATTTATATAAATATTTTTAATTGCATTGCTTAATCTATTGTGACTGAGATAGCAAATTTGACCGGTTGAAAAAAATTCCTTTTGCCAATTGAAGTGATAAACCTATTTTTCATTTTGCTCATGAGTTATGATATTAATATTATTTAAGGTTGAATTTTTATGAGACATTTACAAATATAATTAATTTACAGTTACAAAAATTAAATAAACTTATCTTTTATATTTTTATTACTAACAAAATAATTGTTATCAATTAATAATTTCATCAATATATTTTTTATAATTCTATATCTTATCTATATTTATAAATATTCGACCATGGTAGTCTTATTAATTTTCCATAGAGTTAATTATCCATGCACTTGCACTTTAAGTGGGCTATGTTTGGATTTGTGGCATATGATGAAATGGAAAAGAGATGGAGTAAAAATGAAAACTTATTCTATTTTTTGATTTGTAAATATAAGAATAAAGCATAATGGAAGATGGAAGAGGATCTAAGGCAAGATCATTCCATTTCTACAAAGTATTCACAAGTTTAATAACTTTGAGTCTGCTAGCACCATCATGATTTTTCCACCCTAGAGTAAAAAATCCTTTTCTTTTTTGGTCGATTGTGAGCGAGAAGGGATTTGAATCCCCAACACCGTGGTTTGTAGCCAGGTGTTTGATCCCAATTTTCTCTCCGTCCAATTTGAGGTGCACTTCGTTGAACAAAACTTTTAAATTATAAAATGACTTATTTTTGCAAATTTTACTCTCTAAAGATAATATATTTAAAACAAAATACAATATAGGATTGAAAAGTTATAACCCATTCAAGTTTGTCCTTTTTTCAAACAATAGAATGAAATTTTTGTTCTATCTCATTATTAAATATCCAAATAATGAAATAACATTTTTAATCCATTCCATCTCATTATATTCCTCCTGTCCATTTCATTTCATTCTCAATCATTAATCCAAACATTGATTTAGACTAAATGCAATCTTATTCTATTGTTGCATTTTTTTTAAGAACTGTTGTTGCATTTATGCAACTATATGTTATGTGGGATAAGTTATTTTGAAAATATTTATTTTTAAAGTCATTATTACAGAACAAAAGTGATTTTTGTCAACATCATATTATATAAATAAAAGTGTAATTTTACAAAATTTGTTGAACACTTTAAGCAATTTATAAAACATACTCAGTAAACATTACTATTAAAATTAAAAATATAATCATATCAAATTTATAAAACATACTCATTAGGTTGAGTTTTGTTTCTCCCAACAAAATATTCATATACATAATCATACATGGCATGAAATATAAATATTTTTATATAAAGTATTTATTTACTTACATGATTATAGTATACTTCTAAATAGAAATTATATTCTTGTGTGATATAAATATTCATTTTAATCTATCAAGTCAGAATAATTTCATATCAATTTATTCACATGTTCAATAGTTGTTATCTCTGAGTTTAAATCACCTTAAAAAAATTATTGTAAAACATCTTATAAGAAAGTTTTAAAAAAGTAATTTTACTTGATC
>PYAF01000511.1:148323-159890 GCA_007407185.1 Glycine tomentella | reverse complement strand
TAACAAATCACATAGAATATCCAAAAGAGAATGTAAGAGAAAGTATTGCTAACACTTCTCATTAACTAATTCATTAAGATTAAAAAAAGTGATTAATTTAGTTAATAGTAATATATTTATCTTAATTTTTTTAAAATTATCATTTTCATTAATATATTTTTTCTTCTAATGATTTATTAATATATTTTTTTCTTTTAGTGAGAGTATTTCTAATTTAAAATAATTAATATAAAAATTATTATAGATTAAATCTTAAAAAATAATTTTTTAAAAAAAATTTGAGACTTATAAATAAAAATAAAAGAAGTAATATTATTTTTGAATGTCTTTAATTTTGAAACTCATACAATTTACAATTTACGAGAAACATATTCCCAAACTAAAGATGGGAAGCAGAAACAGATATTGACCAAATATCTTGAAGTAGCTAACACAGTTAAATGATATGCTCAAAATTATTGAAATTAGTCAAAAACAATTATTGAAATTGTCAAACATAAAAATTATAGATGGAGATAAACATTTTGAAGTCACACGTGCTTGAAATCCCCACAAGGCTCCGTGTAACATAATTACGGTAATCAGATTCGTGGATGTAATTAATTACAAGTTTTTGAAAATTTTGAATAAAAATAATAATGAGAATTATAACTGAAATAAAATAAAGGAATTGAAAAACGTTAATTAAATTTATTTATATGGTAACAACTATAGACTGTAAGTATGAAATCAAACTTCATAGGATATACTCTTTAGCTCTTAATTACTGAACATTATTTAAAAGTATAGATTAGTGTAAGTTTTACTTCTCATGCATTTCCATCAATTATAAGTTCAAATTGCTAGCATAAATTAATACTTTAAAAAAATTATCGTCTATATCTATAGTTGTTTTACCCTGCTCGGAAAACAAAAATCGCTAGCATACCCCAATCATCAAACAAGGTGCAAAAATTTGGTTTTATAAATACGAAATTGTCGCATTTATTGGCAGAATTTTTTATTCACTAAATAAAAAAAGAATATAGCTGATATACCTAACAAGTGCATTAATCCAACAAATGAGCAAGAACGAATAATATGGATCCCGATCTCTTCCTCCGTAATTTTTTAATAAAATATACCAGTTCATTTAAACTTTCTATAAAAATAATTTATGAGTTATTAAATACAATATGAATTCCAATCCAATAATAACGGCATCTATCGTCAGAAGCCACACACTTAAGCCTCTGCTCGGACCCACAAATTAGCACGTACTGTTTGTATTATTTATTAGATAGTTTAAAAAGTTAATTTTTTTAGAGGATGAACAAAAAATGTTAAATTTTATTAATTATTTTAAATTTATATTTTCTTTTATCTTTATAAGTAACCTATTGTTTTTTTACTCTGTTTTTTCTTTTTCTCATGTTTTTCACTTTCTTTTTCTACATGTTTTTTTACTCTCTATCCCTCCGAATTTTTGGTTTAAGATAATAAAATCTTATTGGTTTTGATGCATCAACCAATGTCCAGAGATCTTAAGAGATCTGTGCATTAGGTGAATAAGTCTTGGAAGACAGTGTGAAATGTCAGACTCTTTTTTTTTGTTCATAATAATGAATATACTAGATCGAATCAGCAATTATGGCTTCCTTCCCATCCATCCATTTGGAGCTGGGTGCAAAGAAATGAGATGTATTTTTTAACAAATCACCATTCACCACTGGACCTTTTTACGGGTTGGGGGATGGAGGAAGAACAGAACAGGTCCTGGGGCTGGGCCACCAACCCACAATCCACATAAAGGCCAGCGTACTTTCTCCCGGACCTAATATCATGTTCTTTTCCTTGCGTTTCACCCCCCTCAACCGCGCTTTATCTCTAGGATTATTACAACAAAAAGCACTACCCCATATAAAATGCAACTTAAAAAGAATGATATGTATAAACTAGTTTTAAAATATAATCACCAAATCAACTTATTTTGCAATATCATATAAGCTATACAATCAAAATGAATATTTTAATTGAGAACAGAGAAAACACTTTGCTTTTCAAGAGAGAGAGCACTTTATTTTGGAACTAGGACATACATACACCATGAATTAAAAAGGCCATATACGAAAAAAAAAATCTACTTCAGTATAATTTTTTGTAGAATGATGTGGCATGTTGATTGATAGTTAGATGCCATTTAATTTCGTCAAACAACCAACCTGAATTTCTCTTTAATAAGATAATAACGAACATTAAAGTCATTAACAATCAAGCTATATTCGTAAATTACATTTCTAATTTCTCACAAAAAAATCACTTTGTAGATGCAAGTGTTGTGCTAAAATGATATACGGATGCCCGTCTTCTCATGAATGTTTTCCTCTTGTTCAGGCTATATTGGATTATAATCTGAAAGGTGGTTGCTATTCCTGCAGGTTACATATTTATCGCGAAGCGAACCAAGGCACGCGTTTGTCTAAGCATGGTTTATCCATTGATAGGCAGAGACATGCTACTTTCTTCGTCACTGTTCCTGACTTTATTACTTTGCCTTTGTTGGCAAATGTACATCCTGTTGGGTTTGGATTTTCTCACGTGACATTTTAATTTGTCCTCTTCTATAGAGGTTTATTGATGAAAGTTAAAGTGGGTTTTTTCACTCTTTAACCACAAAAAGAAATGATGTACAGACACAGAAACACGTACGTGATTACTTCACCAAATACTTACTCCGATTCGTGGACTAAGAGAAGACTTGATTAATATTATTATCGCCACCTAAATAATGAGGTCCAGAAGGCAGCTCTATGATGTGCTCTGTTTTCAGCAGCAGCCAATGCAGTCTGGCGAAGTCATGCATGACAAAGGTGGCTGCTGCTGGGAGAAGTCTCCCGTAAATGTCAAATCCTTTTCCAGTGCTACTAATTCCTTTGACCATCAGTTCTTCACATTCCTACAATTGAATAGGATCTGTACTAAGTATACAAATTATCTATGACCAATGCCAATAAGGATGGGATCTGCATGTGTATGCATGCATGCGCTTATGTATGTATGTGCCCCCACTAAAAATGCACTAATTTTTGCTAGACAAGTAAAAGCATGCATGCACTACCAATATAGCTTATTATCATAATTCCATAAATTGGACATTTTTAATAGCTAAATCCAATTGAAAACCTCTTGCACCAGGTGAACAGATATACCATTGCAAAGCACGTGTAATATGGTAAAAGTCTAATGAACAAGAATGCATTTATAGTTAATTGTAGACAGCATTACCGAACATATATTGTCAGGGAGCAAAAAAAACATTACGTACCTTTCTAATTTCATCCAAGAGGTTATAAAACTGAGCATTGTGGGGACCATGTTCGTTATGGCAAAGCTCGTGCAACATTCCCTCTTGCTGTTAGGCCTCCGTATTCTTATCTTTATATTTCTGCACCCGGTCCTATATTTAGCCCTAAAAAAAAGTGATGGATTTGGCTACAGGACTGCACTCTAAAGTTTTAGAGAACTAATTTCTACAAAAAAAACTGATATTTCCGACGGCCGAATCCCTCGCTAACATCAAGAATTTGTCAATAATTTGAAATTTCTGATGGACACAAATCCGACTGTAACATGTTCGTAGGAAATTTCCACGGACCGATTTTTTTTTGTCCGTCAGTAAAGTTCGTGGAAAATTTCGGGTGGATATTTGTGTCAGAAAAATCCGTCGATAACTTATTTTCTATAATTTTGTATTGAGTTTTTTTTATTTTTATTATTTTACATGCAATTAATGAAATATTCAAATTCATAAATCCATAACAAATGTTTTGAACATGATTGTCTAAAGGAAATTATGTGAGAAACTAAAAAACGGTTATTTATCTGAACAGAGCGAGTAAACAACAATGAACTGAAATAGCCCTTCATAAGAAAATTCCAAGCTGACACTACTATGTCAAGGTAAACGGTTAAGGATTTTGGTTGCTTTGCAATGATTTTTCCCATCTTAAAAATATATGTTGTGACAGATATCTTCAAAAGAAGCACCTAATTTGATTTTATATTTTTCCTTTTAAAGAAAAGATAACAAGACCCCTGATTTCTCAACATGTAAGTCATAAAGGAAGAGTTTTATGAGAACATGGAATTTGACAAACTCCCAAAAGAGAAACTTCCAAATGTGCACAACCACCAAACTCTCATCATTATCAAATTAATCCTTACCATGTGCTTGGCCATCTGTCATGCTTCAAAGTTCAAACAGAGAAATTTGGTTTTCAATTACTACATTATAGTTGCACCTTCCTAATAGAGAATTTTTATATTTCGTAAAAGCATAGAGGGGTCAAGGTTTAGTTTAATCCAAATGATGTACGGGTACGACAATTCTGGCTCTTATCGAGACAGTCTATGGAATCTATCACTTTTAAGTACTATTAAGGAAATCATGATTCAGAGAATTGTGCTTTCCAGCTTTGAAATTTAAAAGGGAAAAGTAGCCAACTAAAGGAAAGGAAAAAAAAGTTGGATCTCGAAAGCAATGATACTTGTTTGTATCTGCATCTCGTGAGTGGAAATATACCTCCCAGTTTTCGCTACCTATAATTACTTAAAAGTGTTTCAGTATCAAACAACAATATTGAAGAAGCATTGCCTTCATGTTTGGGAAATTCGCATTCTTTGACAGAGCTTTACCTAAGTGACAACTCATTTTTCGACCAAATACCAAAATCAATCCAATCCATTCATCATTTTTCTTTCCTATTTTGTGAATCCCCAAAATTACACACCAAAAACAGCACAAAGCACGGGCTACCCAAATACAAACTTCGAAAACCAAAAAAGTAAACCCAAAAGAAAAAGAATTAAAAGAATACAAATCATAGAATACAAAGCATGTGGATCTCGAAGTTTCCCACACCCTAATCTCAGGGAAGAAAAAATAAAAAGCATGAAAAAATTGAATAAATGGAGAAAAATTTAAAAATATAACAAATTTAACAAAAAAATGTGCGTTAATAACATGGCATCACATAAGGTGCATCATAGTTTACATGAAGAGGTATAGCTTACCAACCGTTAATTTCCAAAATCTTGTGCTTCACAACTCAAAGTCTGACTCTGGACGAGACGCGGACTCGATGCCTTCAACTCTTTCTTTCAACCCAGAGAGAGACTGGGGAGCTTTGTGGCCTACCAACAAGTACGACGAAGGCCTTGGAACATTGTGCGAGGGTACGCTGACGGTGGTCAAGCTCGTGCGGCGGCAGCGTCACAGAGGGTGCGAAGGCTGAAGGCTTTGGAATATCACAAAAAAGAGACTTAGTGTCCCTCGTTAGGGTTGGTCCTTTTCATTTTCGGTATAATAATAATTTCCGGCGAAAACATAATCTGTCAGAAACATCCGTCGGAAACAGTTAAATTTCCGACAGAATTAAAACAGTGGGTAAAATCCGTTGGAAATTTAAATTTTTTCCACCAAATACAATCTGTCGGTATCTTCCATCAGTAAGGCAACCATTTCTGATGGAATATATTATGTGGGAGATATTTCGTTACAAATATCCATTTGTCTGGTGGTGATACTAGCACAGGTGCATAACATTAAAACATAAAATGAAGGGATGTAAATAAGCACGTACCAGAACTAAGAAAGAATATTGACACTTTCCATTTTCTTTTCCGCGTTATTGGCCCTTTTCAAGAATCTTCCTCGCTGATCATCTTCACCAATTCTTTTGAGCGGCTTAATTTCCCAGACCTTGTTAAGATAATTAAGTTCCATGCTAGCTGATACGCAAAAGGTTCCTGAGCTTGCCTCTGTAACATAATGTGAAGTCGATCAAGTTCTCCATTTACATTATGCAGAAACACAAGTATAAGCAGATTTTGTGAGCCTAAAAATCAGAAAGGAATAATGAAAACCAAAAGTCCCCTTTTTTATAATCTTATGTGAATGTAGTTCAGCTCGTAGCAAAATAAAGTAAAAAAATGAGAATGGAAAAGTAGGAACAACATTTGATGCAAAAGTGAAGCAGTCAAAGAGATATATCTATAAGATTTACCAAACAAAAAAATTAAATATATTGAAGATTAATTTTGTGGGTATCCTTTTCATACCTCCTTTTAAATCTAACCTTTTAATTCAACAACTACAACAACTAGGTAAAATTAGAGTGTTCAGAATACCATCCACTAGGGAGTCCTAAGGCCTTAGAAGGACTCGAGAGAAGGTGTAGTAATGAGTACATCTTTTTATAATTAACTAAAAATAGTTATTAAAATTTTAATATTTTTATAATTTATTATATATACTTATGTATTTTTAGTATAATTCTATTTATTAATTTTTAATTAACAATTGTTTTACTCTTTATCTATTAAAGTAATAAAGAGTATAGGACATGTATGATAATCAAAACGTAGTAATTAGTTTTAATTTTTATCTATAATTTTAAATTGACAATTATACTCTACCTATAATTTCATTTAACAATTATATATAACAAATTGTTAAAAGTAGTTTTAAAGTATTACAATATTTGTAAGTTTTCAAATGAATAAAATAAAAATAACAAAGAGTGTGATAAAGAAGTTCCGTGTATCATGTAGAAATTTTAGCTTTATACATAATTAATACAAGAGAGTAATAAAGACGGATGCATCAATTATGATAATATCTACGTTAACGTTAAATCCAAAATAAATTAAGATTAATTATCGTTATTGAATATCGAGTTGTTAACCCCAGTTTAACCAACCCTAAAGATAATACATAGAACTGAAAAGAATAAAAAAGTAACACTAACAAGCTTATCTCCGTTACATATATAAAAGGATATCTTTGTACGTAAAAAAACAAAAATAAAAGCACTAAACCAGGGGCGAAGAAAATTTCTCTCCCTTTGTTCCTGCTCATGGTTGGCTTTACATTAGCATTTATAGCCAAGCCAAGCTAGATAAAAGACAATGTGTGTTGCATAAATGTTTCACTAAATTAAACAGAAAAAATAAGAGAGAAAGCTGAAAATTAATAATGGCATGTACCAAAGCGGTCTTCACCTTTACCTCATGCGGTTTACAGCACTGTAGAGGCAGCGGCGGCAGCAGCAGAAGAAGAGCCTCTGGCTCTAAGATTGTTTCATTCTTCAACGCCAAGCCTCTCATGAGGCTCTCCACTCATCGCGCCTTGGTGATCAACAATGTTTTGGACACGTCGAAGAATAAACCCAACAACAGCATCTTGGTGACTGAGAAACTTGGAGAAGCAGGGCTTAAATACGCGAGAGGGGCAACGTTGAATGCGAGTCCGATCTCTCACCCCAAGATCTCTGCTCAAAGATCTCATGTTGCGACGCTTTAATCGTGAGGAGCGGCACCAAGGTCACGAGAGAGATCTTCCAAGCTTCCAAAGGAAGGTTAAAGGTTGTGGGAATTGAAGAGCTGGTGTAGGCATTGACAACTTGGATCTGCAGGCTGCCACCGAGTTTGGTTGCATGGTCGTGAGAGCACCCACATCCAACACTGTGGCTGCTGCAGAGCTTGCCATCGCGCACCTTGCTGCCATGGGAAGAAACATTGCCAAGGCTGATGCCTCCATGAAAGCTGGCAAGTGGGAAAGAAACAAGTACGTTGGTGTTTCTATGGTTGGGAAGACAGTGGCAATTATGGGATTTGGAAAAGTGGGATCAGAAGTGGCGCGGCATTGAAAAGCGCTGGGAATGAACATGGTTGAGCATGAGCCAGTGCTATGGGCGTCCATCTGGTGTCCTTTGATGAGGCTCTCTCCACCGTGGATTTCACCTCTCTCAACGTTGCCAGAGGCGGAGTGATCGACGAAGATGACTTGGTAAGAGCACGGGAAGATGGAATAGTTGCTGAGGCTGCACTTGTAAGCTAGTGCAGCAGAAGGAGAAGGAGAAAGTGAGGGTTACAGCTCACCTTGGAGGCAGCACAAAAAAGGCACAGGAGTGTGTGATGATGGGAGGCTTGAAGGGGGAACTTTCAGCTGTGAATGCTCCCAGATGATTTGGACACAAGATATCAAACGTAATTAGCATAGATGGAAATGTCAAGTACGGTAGTCCCCACCTCACGCGTGTGGGCTCCTTTGAGGTGGATCAGCCAGGTATGATTGGGCGCGTGGGTCATCATCATAACGTCAATGTGAGCTTTATGAGCTTGGGAAGGACATGCATGTCGTAGAAAGATGGCTATCGTGGCTATTGGATTTGGTCTCTTTCAATAACCAAGCCAGGAAAGCTCTTCATCATATAGGAGCGCTGCCTGCTATCCAAGACTTTGTCTTTCTCAAACTCTAGCTAGCTTGCAACCATCATGACGTACGATCGAGTTCTATAGGAATCAAATTAAATAAACTGCTAATACGTGCTTCACGATCGGTTTTCTATGCAACAAGGAGTGATACCTAATTTTGTTCGGATAAATAAAAATTGATGATAAAAAAAAATAATAATAAGAAAAAAGAAGAAGAAAAAATAAATGAAAAAGTAGAACAAAATGAAAGAAAAAGAAAAAAAAGATAACAAATAAAAAATGTAACAGATTTAAAAAAAAAAGTAGTAAAAAAAAAGAAGAGAAAAGAAAAAAAAACCACAAATAAACAAATAAAAAAGAAGGTAATAAAAACAAAAAAAGGGCAGCAGAGAGCAAAAAGGAAAGAGAAAAAGGTCACAAAGCTCATTAGGTCAAAATAACAGCAGTATAATAGGCACAAGGAATGAACAGTGAAGGGGGAATTAATTGCCCACATGGATCCCGAAGAAGAAAATAGAGCCAACCAGAGGTCGACATTTGGCGCCTCCATCAAGAGAAGGGAGAGGGGTCACCTGAGGTACCTTATTCTCTCCTTCTCTTCTTTTTTCCTCTCTTACGTTCCTTCTTCTTCATTTTTTTATCTGTTCCTTTCTTTCCCTCTCTTTTGCGTTTTCCTTTGGTGATTCATTGTTTGATTTCGTTCAGAATAGACTCCATTAGAGGTCGTCTTCTTCATTGTGCTTTTACTTTCATGGTTTCTATGACTGAGTTATGCGTTTTTTGCTTTTTCTTTTTTTCTTTTTTTTCTTCTGTTGCTTTTTTCATTTTTGGTGTTTTCCGGCCACCACGCGTAGCACCACCACCGTGACTGCCGCCCCCGCACACCACCCTGGCCATCACTACCACCGCACCCCACCACAACCACCGTAGCTCCTCCATCACCACCATGCTTGTTCCATGTTTTCTTTTCTTCCCCTTTCTTTTTCTTTTTCGTTTTTCTCCGGTCACCACCGCGGCCCACCACCGCACCACCTCGCCGCCGCCGTGCTCAGGCCACACCTTGGCCACCACACCACCAGCCCTCATGGTGGAGGCCTTATGAAGCCATCAGACCCCTTTCACAAACCCTATTTTCGTGCAGCTGCTTTGCCCATCACCAAAATACAGATTGGGCCGGGTTGCCCTAACCCGGGTCCAACCCTAAAAAAAAAACAATTGCTTTTTGCACCGCTGTTGATGAGTTCACATTACCTTTTTTATTATTATTGGGCCTAGCCCAACTGTGAAAAAAATTGAAAAACTAATTTACTTTTTACACTCCATAATTAATAAGTACATCCCTATCAGTAGTTGGGCCTGATCAATACAATTACAAATTTCGTAATACTTTTTACACCCATCTTTTTCATAGATACACACCCTTTAGCAGTTGGGCTTGGCCCATGTTGGGGCAGTAGAAGTAATGCTATTCACACCCCATATTCATAACTGTACACCCTTAGATATGGGGCCTGACCCACTTGGTACATCACATATAATGCTATTCACATCCCTCATATTCATAAATGCACCCATATTTGCTGGGCCAAGCCCATTTTTATAATTTAATATGCATTGCTGATTGCACCTCCTTTTGTTACTGTATGCATCCCTAATAACTAACTGTACTCTCCTCTTCTATTCTATCCCTTTCTATTTTAGTTTCATTCGTTTGATTATGTATTACTATGTCAATTATTCACTTATGTTTATCATTCCGCTCTAGTTTTCTTTAGTAAGCGCGTATGTCTCGTACACTCCATGCTGGGTCTCCGACTCACTTGGTAGTGTTTCAATAACACATGGTTAGATTTGTGAATATCATACTGGGTCTCCGACTTGCTTGATTTGATAGAGTTTACCGCAAAATTCAAAATCTTTTCTAAAAAAAAGTTAAAAATACTCAAATAAATGATCGCTCAATTCTCCTTTTTGTCAAAAATTACTTTTTTACTTGAGATCACTTCAAGGTCCAATGCCTTAAGCGATTCTCTCCGCTCTTCTTCAATATTCAATGTCATTTCAAGGTCCAATGCCTTAAGCGATTCTCACCGTTTTTCCTTCAAATCTAACGTCGTTTCAAGGTCTAATGCTTTAACTACTCTTTTTTCACAATTGAAACAAATCTTTAAAAAAAAAAACATAAAATCAATCCAATCAAGCTCTTTTCAAAAGATAACTACGTAAGTCTGATTTCCTCATTGCACTTGGGGATACGTAGGAGCGAGGGCAAACCCCTTGTCGACCTAAAAAACAAAAAAATATAAAATCTTCTCTCTTTCTAAAAATTACAAATTTGATTTCTTTTTCTAAATAAACAAAAATAAAACAAGCATAGTCATGTTCTTAAGGAAAAATAAATAATTAAAAAGTCACTTTATTTTTTAGCACACTAGATTAAAGGCTGCCGTCTTCGTGACGGACACGTGGGGTGCTAATACCTTCCCCGTGCGTAAGTGACTCCCGAATCCTTTTTCTCTAAAATCGTAGACCATGCCTTATCTTTTGATTTTTCCGACGTTTTCCTTAAATAAACGTTGGTGGCGACTCCCTTCTATTTCTCCCTTTCTTTTGGGAAATCTTCTATTTTCTTTTTTCAACGCTGTCTCCATCGTTGGCCCGGATAGGTTGTGACAAAGGGTCAATGTTTCTATTTGCATAATAAATTCTTGTAATTGTTGCTTGTCCTTTGTTATTCTCATTGCACTTGTTCCCTCCTTATAGCTTTAGGAATATTTGAGTTTGAGTGGGGGATACGACATTGACAAGTTTCTTTTTATACAATAAATTATTGTATTCTTTTATAATTACGATTAGGATGTTTATTCAATAGAGCATTTTATAATGTATAATATTATTGGATCTATTAGGATCGATGTTTGACCAATAAAGCATAATATAATGTATATAGATTGTTTTGTAAAAAACAAAAAAATGAATATAGATCGTTGGTAATTTCTCTACTTTCGCTAGTAACTGATGTTGGTAAATGGTAATGTATATAAGTAAACAAATAGTAGTTCTGGACCTATTAGGAGGTTAAATATGGGCCACCTTGTGACAGAGTTGATTGCGAGTGCAACTTCATACACCAGCGTTTTTTCTTCTACACCATTAAGGCAACAGTGCATTTCCATTTTTACCCTTCTTCATTTAATTTAAAATCTTTTCGTTTTCTTTCTCCCTCCTCCGCGCCCTCTGGTTCTTCTTCTTCTTCGCGTGGTGTTTGTCGGTGATTGGTGCTTCTTGCTCTTCGTTGCTCCCGCATTTGG
>PYAF01000511.1:124672-148223 GCA_007407185.1 Glycine tomentella | reverse complement strand
CGAACGCTGCAGAACAATCAATTAAACCAAGATTATCATCAAACGCCTCGGGGTCTGCACCATTGTCTTCATTACATTCAAACGCATCAGCGTCTGCTCCAATGTCTTCATCCATATTAACTTCTTCTGACATTATACTATCATACATCCAGTCATCATTGTCCATCCTAACAATTAACAATATTATTTACCACAAAAAACTCCATGTTTATTTGCAACAAGATCACAAATTCCAAAAAGCCAAAAAATCATCATTCTCAGACTGTACGGATTAGCCAATCCGTATGAGGCATACGGATTGGATAATCCGTATGAGGCATACGGATTGGATAATCCGTATGAGGCATACGGATTGCCAACTCTGACGATTCATACGAATTACCGCAATCCGTCAAATCCATACGGATTCGATAATCCGTACGACATAAAATAACACCACTTACCTCTACACTGTGTGACGACTCACGCCGGCCTCCGACAGCCACCCACACTCCGACGAAATGGACGAAATGCCACCAATATTCACCAACCAAAATGAGGTTTACACCTCAGGTGACCCAAATGCGCAAAAAACACAATGCACAGCAAAACGAAATGGTGTAGCAACTGCCATACATGTCATATATGTCAGCTTTGCTTCAGGGGTACTTTTGGGTTTTTAAAAAATTTAATGGTGTAGTAAAAATTTTGCATGGTGTATGAAGTTGCACTCGTTGATTGCTATCAGACCCAGAACTACTATTTGCAAGCTAATCTTAATATCTTATTTATTCATTCCAATCTTTTCCATCATCTATTTTACCATATCTTTTTAGTTAAAGTTGTAAGATCAATGGCTTCTTTTTTCTGGAAACAAAAAGAAGTTAATAACGCTTTTTAATATATTAATAACTATAAAATCAAGAAAAACCCCATTAAATAAATAATGAAACGCACAAATATAATGTTAAATGTCATAAACGTGTGAATAGACTTGCTAATGAGGTAAAGTTGCTATTTACATTTTGCTCACCAGAGGGGATTCAAATAATAATTGGTAAGGGGTATTGCATGTAAATGTAAAAGAATGTGTAAACAAAACCATAATTCCCAACAACATTGGTCGAAAAAATTCTAACTGACATCAATAAAAAAAATAACTCCTAAATTATTCAATTATTAAATTGAATCAATTTTAATCATTAAATATTCGTTATAGAATTTATTGGATTTTGAAAAATAATGAATGAACCATTAACATCTGCAAAATAAACTGACGGATTGGATTAATCTATTTAAATTTTCTTTTGTGATGAATAAATTGGATAGATTTACCTGTGGATGGATGATGGATAAATCAACCCAACTCTAGGTACGTCACGGAGCCTAACCCGAATTTAAAAACATACAAAAGCAAAGAGGGAAGGGAGGGTTGAATCTGCAGTCAAAAAAGTGTGGGTTGAATCTGCAGTCAAAAAAGGGAGGGTTGAATGGTTAAAGACCTGATTCAGAAAGGGAGATGGCGTGGCGTGGCAACAAACCATAATCAATTCTCATTTGTACAAATTAGCATTTCTCATTCTTTATTATCTTCTAAAAGAAAAAGGGAATATTATATCATTATATGGGAATGGGAATGGGAATGTATTTATTTATGATTTATGATAAACAGAGCAGAAAGCATTGCTTCGCATGACTATTGTTCTTGTCCTCAATGACAATGAGTCAGAGGTCAAAACACTGCTTTCCCATTGCAGTTCTTGACATCGTTTACTTTTTTTCTTTTCTTTCAGTCGCCTTAATATAATATTTGCTTTTTAATATATTATTACTTGTTCTTTATTTTTTTATGTAAAAATAAAAAATTACAGAGTCTTGAGATTTAAGACATGCTTGATCATTAAAGACTATACTAGATTGTATTTATAGTAATTCATCAACTTGAAGACTTAAAAACAAAAAACAAAATGGACAATGTCATTTTGTACTTCTAAAATTCTAATTAAATAAAAACGAAACTTTCTATTTATTTTCATGTAAAAAAATATAAATGAATTGGTCGGTTTTTCTAACTTCTACATTATTAACATCAACAATATATTTAACTTAAGCTAATTGAGATTGATAATAGATTAATTTAATAATAAATATGAAGAGATTGAAAAAAGAAAAGGAAGGAGAAGAGAAGAAAAATAAGAAATAAGATAAAAAAAAAAGAAGAAGGAAGAAATGAAGAGAAAAAAGATTAAAAAATGATCATATTTAAAATAATATAAAGATTTCAATGGGTCTAATCTTTTACCAAATTTATAATTTTTTTCTATTCTATTATAAGATACATCGTTCTTCAATCTATATCACACTTCATTAAGTTTTCGTTAATTACATTTCTTTAGGTAAGTTTCAGTTTATCTCTATTCATTTTTGTGTCAAACTCTTAATAACGAACTTTTATTCTTACGAGAACGTTTTGAGACCGTCTTATTACATGCTCAAATTACCTTAATTTATATTTTTTTCATCTTTTTACTAATTATTTTTTATAAAATATATTTATTTCTTATCGTATACATTTTCGTATAATCACACATCCACATTTTATCTTGTATGGTAACCAACATTATGATCCATATAATATTACATATCTACCAGTTATTTTATAAAATTGTCATTTAAACTTAAACAAAATTTTGTTGTCATACACAAATTCAAATATACTCTTTTATGATTTACGTAACTAAATTGACATTCTGATTGTTGGTTTACGTTACTTTTTAGCAAAATCTTTTTCACTTGCACCATTTATGCTGATAAAAAAAGCCCAGAAAGAACTCAAGTTGAAACACCAACAGCTATTTTAAAAAAAATTAATATCAAAACAAGTAACTAAAATAAATTATGTAGGTCCAGCTTCTTATGAATGTTCAGACTTGAGGTGTGGAATTGAAACGGGTTGGTGCGCGTTTTTTGTTCTTTTGTTCAAATGACTTGACTTGAGTGTACGGTTCATTCATGATATTCAGAAACAGGGATGGCAACTGAACTGGCAAGAAACTACTCGAACTAGCATTATTTCTTTAAAAAGAATATTATTATTAAATGAATATGTGAATGTGAGTGTGAAAATTCGAATAAATGAGACACCGTTTATTTATGGCAAATGAAACGGACAGAAGTGCCACACTCACATGAGCCTTCGCCTTGTAGTTTCTTCACATTTTGAACCGAGAGTCAGAGGCCAAAACTCTTCCTTATCCCATTGCAATTTGCAGTGGTGCTTGCATGTAATCTGCAACCAAGGTAAGTAAGGCTTTCTTTATGCTTATTTATCTCCCTCTCAAGTAAAGCAAAAGCTGTTCTGCACCATGTCCATGAGTTGGATTGTTTTCTTGTCCTTGTCTTGCATGTCTTGTGCTGTTGTTTCTGCACTCACCTCCGATGGGGTGACTCTCTTGTCACTCTTGAGGCACTGGACATCCGTGCCTCCTTCCATAAGCGCCACCTGGCTTGCCTCTGATACCACTCCATGCTCCTCCTGGGTAGGAGTACTATGTGACCATGCCCACCATGTCGTCAACCTTACCCTCCCAGATTATGGTATTGCTGGTCAATTAGGAACTGAAATTGGAAATTTAAGTCGCCTAGAGTACTTAGAACTTGCTAGAAACAACCTTAGTGGCCAAATCCCTGACGCCTTCAACAACTTGCACAACCTCAAGTTACTCAGCCTTCCATATAATCAACTGTCTGGTGAAATTCCAGATTCCTTGACTCATGTCCCCCAACTAAATCTTGTTGATCTGTCTCATAACATTTTAAGTGGATCCATCCCCACAAGTATTGGGAACATGACTCAGCTCTTGCGTTTGTATCTTCAGAGTAACCAGTTGTCTGGGACAATTCCCTCATCCATTGGGAACTGCAGCAAATTACGAGAATTGTTTTTGGATAAAAATCACTTGGAGGGTATCCTGCCTCAGCGTCTTAACAACCTCAATGATCTTGCTTCTTTTGATGTTGCCGGCAATAGACTTAAGGGTACCATTCCTTTTGGTTCTGCTGCCAGTTGTAAAAATTTGCAGATTTTGGATCTCTCATTCAATGACTTTAGTGGAGGCCTTCCCTCAAGCTTGGGGAACTGTAGCGCTTTATCTGAATTTTCTGCTGTGAACTGCAATTTGGATGGCAATATTCCTCCCTCCTTTGGCCTACTGACCAAGCTTTCTCGTCTATACCTTCCCGAGAACCATTTATCTGGAAAAATACCTCCAGAAATTGGCAACTGCGTGTCTTTGACAGAGTTACATCTGTATTCCAATCAACTTGAGGGAAACATTCCAAGTGAACTGGGAAAACTAATAAAACTAGTGGATCTTGAATTGTTTTCAAATCAATTGACGGGTGAAATTCCACTCAGCATCTGGAAGATTAAATCTCTGGAGCATCTCCTTGTGTATAATAATAGTCTTTCTGGGGAACTTCCTTTGGAGATGACGGAGCTCAAGCAACTGAAAAACATCTCATTGTTTAGCAACCAGTTCTCCGGAGTCATACCGCAAAGCTTGGGAATTAACAGCAGTTTAGTTCTTTTGGATTTTACAAATAATAAATTCACTGGCAACATCCCGCCAAATCTGTGTTTTGGCAAGAAGTTAAACATCCTGAATTTGGGCATCAATCAACTTCAAGGCAGCATACCTCCTGATGTTGGGAGCTGTACAACCCTTAGAAGGTTAATTCTTCAACAAAATAACTTTACTGGGCCTCTTCCTGATTTCAAAAGCAATCCAAATCTCGCACATATGGATATCAGCAGCAACAATATCCATGGTGAAATTCCATCAAGTTTGGGAAATTGCGGACATATCACTCACCTAATTTTGTCCATGAACAAATTTAATGGGCCTATACCGTCAGAGCTAGGGAACATTGTCAATCTTCAAACTTTGAATCTCGCTCACAACAACTTAGAAGGTCCTTTGCCCTCTCAGCTGTCAAAGTGTACCAAAATGGACAGGTTTGATGTTGGATTTAATTTCCTAAATGGTTCATTGCCATCAAGTCTGCAGAGCTGGACAAGGCTAACCACATTAATTTTGAGTGAGAATCACTTTAGTGGGGGCCTTCCAGCTTTCTTGTCGGAATATAAAATGCTTTCTGAACTACAACTTGGTGGCAATATGTTTGGTGGCAGAATTCCTAGATCGGTTGGAGCATTACAGAGTTTGAGGTATGATATGAATCTAAGTTCAAATGGGCTGATAGGAGACATTCCTGTAGAGATTGGAAACTTGAACTTTTTGGAAAGACTGGATCTGTCTCAGAACAATTTGACAGGAAGCATAGAAGTTCTTGGTGAACTCCTCTCCTTGGTTGAAGTCAATATTTCATACAATTCTTTTTATGGTCGTGTACCAAATAAGCTAATGAATTTGCTTAAGTCTCCCTTGTCATCATTTTTGGGCAATCCTGGCCTATGTACCCCCACCAGGTGTTCAGCGTCTGATGGCTTGGCTTGCACTGAAAGAAGCTCTATAAAACCATGTGATGACAAATCTACTAAACAGAAAGGCCTCAGTAAAGTTGAAATTGTGATGATAGCTCTTGGGTCCTCAATACTTGTTGTTTTGCTGTTGCTGGGATTAGTTTATATTTTTGTTTTTGGCAGAAAAACTTACCAGGAAGTCCATATCTTTGCTGAAGGGGGTTCTTCTTCCCTTCTTAACGAAGTCATGGAGGCTACAGCAAACCTAAATGATCAGTATATTATTGGCAGAGGAGCCCATGGAGTTGTTTATAAAGCTCTGATGGGTCCAGACAAAGCTTTTGCTGTAAAGAAGATAGGATTTGCTACGAGCAAAGGTAAGAACTTGAGCATGGTCAGAGAAATTGAAACCCTTGGGAAAATTCGGCATCGAAATCTGGTCAAATTGGAAGACTTTTGGTTGAGAGAAGATTATGGTATAATTTTGTACAGCTACATGGCAAATGGAAGTCTTCATGATGTTTTGCACGAAAAGACACCACCACTAACCTTAGAGTGGAATGTCCGGAATAAGATAGCTGTTGGAATTGCTCATGGATTAGCTTATCTCCATTATGACTGCGATCCTCCCATAGTGCACCGAGACATCAAACCAAGCAATATACTTCTAGACTCTGATATGGAGCCTCACATTGCTGACTTTGGTATTGCCAAACTTCTGGATCAGTCTTCTGCTTCAAATCCTTCCATTTCTGTTCCGGGTACAACTGGTTATATTGCACCAGGTAACTCTTGTACATTTATTTATTATTTGATTGGACATTTCTTTCCTTTTCTTGTGGATAAACATGTTTACATTGGATTGTGACAGAGAATGCTTATACAACGACAAGTAGTAGGGAGTCTGATGTATACAGTTACGGGGTAGTTTTGCTTGAGCTGATAACCAGAAAGAAGGCAGCAGAATCAGATCCTTCCTTCATGGAGGGTACTATTGTAGTGGATTGGGTTAGGTCTGTGTGGAGGGAAACAGGAGACATTAACCAAATTGTTGATTCAAGCCTTGCAGAGGAATTTCTAGATACCCATATAATGGAAAATGTTACCAAAGTGCTTATGGTGGCTCTGGGATGTACTGAGAAGGATCCACACAAGAGACCCACAATGAGAGATGTTACCAAGCAGTTAGCAGATGCTAATCCACGGACAAGAAGTACTAAGGGCTAGGTAATGGTATGGTATCTATGAGCATGCATTTTCCTCCTTATCTGGCACAAGCGTGGATGAAATTTGCATTGGCAAGCTGTAGCTACTAGTTGTGCTTGTGCAATTTGAATCTCAGTTGCTAAATACTTCTCCATGTGTTTGATTATCGCACAAACTATATAAATAGATAGTTATCTGCGCAATCGCTCCTTACCTTTTGGTTAATTTGGACTTTGGTCAATTAAGTTAGGATTGCATAGGAACATTGCGGTAGACGTTAGCTACATAATCTTGAGTCTTGACTATCCTTTCATATCCTCAAATGGAAATTAGGGATTTAACATACAGTAATTTAGTTCGTAGGACTCTCATTTTACTTCATATAGTTAAAACTTTATTAAATCGGCTATACGATACGATTAAATAAATAATGCAGTAAAGCAAAAAAAAAAAAAAAATCATAATGCATAGGGTTTTTTTTTTTTTTTTTTTTTCTCTTTTTGTCTAAACCAAAGATATCATCCACTTGAAGTAATGTTGTTTGAGTCAGGTATAATCATTTTGGAGATAAATCTCTTTTAATTATTTAATACAATTGTTTATTGAGAACACAAACTCCAAACATCTTGTTATGCTGAAACAATCTTAGGTCAGATTCACATATTTGGTGATTAATGCATAAGGGTTAACAATCAACGATAGTATTAGAAATTAAATCAATAATTTTGTATGTATATAAACCAATTTAATAAAAAAATTAAAATAAGATCAATTTATAAGTTTTTATATATAAAGAAAAATTGACAAATTCATGACATGTATGTGTATAGAAACTAAATTATAAGTTTAAAAGAAATCTAAGAATTGTCATAAAAAAAAACTAACTGACGTTAAAAAAATTGTGTGCTTGAAATTGTTGTCGTAGCTGCATGAAATTAGGAATATATAAATAAGTGTTTGAAAAGATAAATTACATGTCTCAAACAATTTTTATTTGTGATCAATTAAGCTAAAGATGTTGGTAAACTTGAACAATTAATATATTTTGAGGTGTTATAATTTTTATTTTCAATTAATTTTAACCTCTTGTAATTTTTATTTATAAATATAATATTTTTATTATATTTTTAGTTTTAATTATTACATTTTTGATATTATGTATTCTACTATTAATCTTATACTACTTCATCTTAAAATATTTTAAATCAAGTTTAAAATAAAGTAAAATATATATAAACTTAATTAGACATTACAATTTTATTAACAATTTCTTGAAGTATATCAAGTTGAAATAATAAATTAAATATTATAAATATTACATTGATTAAAATTAATAGTGTAATATAAAAATATGTATGAAAATAATAGTACAATGGTTAAAATATTAAAACATGTTTTACTGAAAAGGATACTTAATAAAAAAAATAATAAATATTTTAAAGGTAAATAGGAAATAAAATATAAAAAGTTAGAATTTTTTTCTTAAACAGTCAAATAAAATTTTCAACTTATAAAATAAACTAAAAACTATATGAAATTTAAAGATATTACATGCTTCAAACAAAATGTACTTAGAATTGAAAGTTTTGGTTAACTAATTCAGTAGAGTATATTGTTAGTATAGAGGAGTGTGGGTTAAAAAAAATGTTGAGATCATATTATAAAACAGATCTTGATATGATTTACAATCCTTGGTGTAAGATTGTTATTGACTTGATTTTTGAGAAAAACATATGGAAAAGTAACTAAATATAAAAATAAACTGATAAATTAAGAAAACTTTCCTTGAAAAATTATGGTTATGTTTGAAAATACTAGTTGAAAGTTACAAAATTAATTAATAGTTAATAATTGAAAATTTTTAAGTTATTTTATTAAATCATAAATGTTTGATAATTATTAGTTGAAATAACTAAAAAATATAAAATCACAGAAATGAGTATATTTATATGATATTTTAATATTATTTTATGGATAAAAATATATTTTGAGCTGTTATAATTTAAGTTTTTTAATTAATCTTAAACTCTTTTAATTTTTTTAATTTGTAGATAAGTTATTTTAATTATAGTTTCAATTATTATATTTTTTTCATATTATGGACTCTACTATTAATATACTATATCTTAAATTATTTTTAATCAAATTTAAGATATAGAAAAAAATATACACGACATTATACTTTATTATATTAATTAGTATTGTAGTTAAAATAAATATTTTAATATAAAATAATTTTAAAAAATAAATAAATATTATAAGTGGTATAATAGTTAAAATAATTTATAAAATACAATAACAAAATAAATATAACAAACCTATCATCTATCATTATCAATTAAAAATTTCATTATCAATATCATGATGTATAATGCTAAAATAATTAATAGTTAAATTAAACAATTAATAAAAATGTCATAAATAATAGAAACCTATATTTTTATTTTAAAAGATGGTAAGAAAATTTAATAAAAAAATATTTTAAGATAAAAAATATAATAAACTAAAGTTAGAAACTAGCATTAAAAAATGATTAGAAGTAACATTTTAAAAAATGTTAGAAGCTATTAAAAAATTATTTAATAAATAATTAAATAAATTTTTCAATTAATAAAAAAAACATAGGCTATATTAGAGGTATTTATAGGTGGGATTCATACGGATTTGACCAAATGCAAGATCTATCAAATTAAATTTGAACCAATTAGGTTAGATCATTGTTTTGAAATTTGTTGCGAAATTCAACTCAACTCATATACCAACTTATTGTTTCAAGTTGGGCCAATGAGATCTAAATTTTATTTATAATATTTTAAAACCTAATATTTTTGTATAAACTAGTTTTTTTATTGAAATGAATTTGAATTCACCACAAAACTAGTACCTGATACTAGATGGAGATATATGTCATTTGTCCAAATTTATAAGCTAATATAAAAGGATAAAAAAATACATAAATAATAGTAATAATTTCCTAATGTGTTGTCTATTAGCCCCTATTATGACTAATATAATATGCTAGTAATATTAATAATAACATTTAATTTTTAATTTTAAAAACATAATAATAATTTAATATAAATATCAAGTTCACGAGTTGAATAAACAAATCACCATATTTAGAAATCAAAACTCTTGACCCAAGAAAAATGTCAACGGATTTGAATGAAATGGTTCAAGTTCAACCTAATCACTAAATATTAAACCTAAAGTGTATGAATTGGTTGGAGGCAATTTGGATTCGTGGGTAACCCATAATATAGATATCTCTACCAAATATGAATTTAGATTTGGTTTAAATAGAATTAAATTAATTTTTTTTACAAAAACGGTTAAATTATTTTTTTGGCTTAATTACTTTTTTAGTCCCTAAATTTGGGGTATGCTTTTTTTAGTCTCTGAAATTTTAAAACAGTTTTTTAGTCCCTGAATTTTGATAAATTATTTTTTTAATCACTGATATAATAAGTTAATATTGTGATGATTTTTAAGCATTTTAAAATAATTTTTTTAGTACTTTATGACCATTTTCAAATACAAATTTAAATGGTTAAAGATTAAAAAAATAATTTAAGACAGCTAAAAATTATCATAAAGTATCAATTTATTATGTGAGAAATTAAAAATATATTTGCAAAATTTAGGGAAAAAAATATTTTTGAAATTTCAGGGACTAAAAAAGCATATATCCAAATTCATGGATTAAAATCGTAATTAATTGTTTTTTTTTTGAAGGAAAATACTGATGTTATTTGCATAAAACTTGCTTAGCAATAGAAAAGGGTAAATAAAGGAAATCACGTAGATAAGCATAAAATCTAAGCATCCTGATTAAGTTAGGAGTAAATACGAGCAAAACAAACTTTGGCGTTTGTAATAGAATTTCGCATTTGACGGTATTTTGCAATGGCAGCTGATAAATCGCTTTTCCTGGATGCTGACAATCCAGCTCCACTATAAGGTTTGAAAGCAGTTAGATTAGTTGAGAGATAATATATTCAAAAATAATTATGCCTCTTAGTAATTAATGATTATAAATAAGTGAGCTGTATGAACTGTTCACTTATACTCATACAATTACTGCTCTGCTAATCGCGATTTAATCTTACTGCTTACCTTCCATGAATTATCTTCATTAATCATTAGACTAAAAAGGTGTTTTATTATATTTATTAATTATAATCAGAATGTCATTTCGATAATTTATATTAACTTGTAATATTAATTTTTTATTATGAAAATTATAAAATGAAATCTAATTTTAGTTTAAAAAATAATACTAAAAATACCTAAAAAAATTGAATCTAAATTTTGTTCACAGTTGATTTGATTTTTTTAAATTCGTGTATTATCAGTTTCTTTTAAGAATTTCGTGTATTACCAATTTAACACTTGCATTCCACCCGCAGTCCACGGCATAACCAAATCCTTGAATAAATTACAGTGAACGAATATAAACTGGTCTATTCACACCCGTTAGTTAGTTGCTTACTTGCTTTTATATTTTTTTTTTCTATTTTTTATTTTCAATAAATTCATAACTTTATTTATAATATTGCATACGAATATTTTTATTTAAATGAAAAAATAAAGCAAACTAGAAAAACATATCATTACTAGTATCTTAGCCTCTGCATTACACATAAAAAAACATACAATTAAAACTTATAATTTATAATAAGTAAATATTTATAATTAAATATTATTATTTTAATTATTGATAATTTTAAAAAAAATTCAAATCCAAGTTAAAATTAAAGA
Source organism: Glycine tomentella (assembly GCA_007407185.1). NCBI lineage: Eukaryota > Viridiplantae > Streptophyta > Magnoliopsida > Fabales > Fabaceae > Glycine > Glycine tomentella. The sequence goes on along the minus strand of PYAF01000511.1, from coordinate 136,792 downwards.
TTGAAAAGGATAGAATTAAAAATATTTATATTTAAGTTAAAAAATTTAGTTAATATTAAAAATATAAGATAATATATGGGATGGATCATGACTTAAGAACATATTTGAATTTTGAAGATAATATATATATATATATATATATATATTATTTTAATATTAAAAAATGATTTTTTAATTTTGACATGACGTGTTAGAATTTAAAATTTAAAATCTAATTTTAATTTTAATTGAGATTAATTAAATTTTTTTAAGTAATAATATTTAAATGAATAAATAGATGAAAATGGAATACTCAATACATGACAAACAGTATGGTTTAATGAGGAAAATAATATCAATCAGTAATGTTATATGTATATTCATAACAAATAATGAATTTATTAAAATTTAGTTTTTAATTTTCAATTAATGGTTGAGATTCTTTAAAAAATTCCTCTAAACTCATAAACCACTGGTTTTAGAAGAGATAAATGTGGGCTTGGCTCTAATAAAATATATATAGCTATAAATCACTGGTTTAGATTCTTTTAAAAAATTCGTCTAAAGTTAGTTGTCAGTTGTCACGATACAAAAGCCAAGTTAGCCTTTGCTTTCATAATGTATCATTTATTTATCTTTATCAAAGAAAAAGGAAGGATACCGCGCGAAACTGACAGGCAAACATGATCTAAGTGACTAATGAAATCTATAATTAATTAAGTTTTTATTCATTGAATTTTTTAAAATTTGATTTTAAGTTCTTAAACTTTTATTTGATAAGTTAAGGTTTTTCAAATTTCTTCCATCAAGATTATTAATATTTAAACTTTTATTTTATCGGCCATTTTCCATCAACTTTTTTTATTAAGTTTTTTAGTCCTTAAATTTTAAAAAAGTTAAATTTTTAATCTTTAAAATTTCATTAAATAAATAAAAATGATGAATTCAAACTTTTGTTTAGGAACTTCAAAAATGAATTTTCTAAAAATTTAGAAATTTTGACCAATTAAACAAAAATTTAGAGACTAAAAACTTTAAAGAAAAAAAGATGTATGACTTCGATTAGTCAAACAAAAATTAAAAAAAAAATAGAAAGTAAGAATTTAGTTAACCTTAAATCTAATAATATATTAATTAGTTGTTTCACAAATTGTTTATAGTTTGTAGGTTGCAGTCACTTTCAATAACCGCACACTGTTTACACTAAAAAAAAGCTATTAAAGACTTGCAACAAACTTACCCAGCCTGATGATATCTTACCTACCAGTAAGAAAATAACAAATACCAAATGTATTAGTAACATGACGTATCAAAAAGGGTCGAGACTTTAGTCTGAACAAGTTGAGATGTCTTTGTACATTTCAAAAAGTTGAGACTTTAGACTGAACAAGTTGAGATGTCTTTGTACGAAGACATATAACCACAGCACATATATAGAAAGATTTCACTGGAACATTAGAATAAATATAAATGATTATGTCTTATTTAAAAAGTTAAAATTAAAATAATATTAATTTTCAATTTTAATTATTATGATTTATGATATAAATTTACAGTTCTCACATACTTAAAGTAGAATAATATTTTTAGAGCATAAAGTAGAATAATTTATATTATATATATAATATAACATTTAAATATGAACAAAAGTTAAGCTTAGTGAAAAAGGATTAGTCGGTTAGTTTCCACAACGTAATAAATTAAAGCTCAAATTTCCAATGAAATAAGTGTTTGTACTCAATATTTAATAGTATTCCAAAAATGATTACTTCCAAAAAAGAATAATAAAATATTTCTCGTTTATACATATACACACTAGTGTATTGAATGAGAATATTCTAAAAAATGAGAATATTTAATTACAATTAACCATTAGATTAAACCAATGAATTTAGTTTTTTTTTATTTAATTACATACATGATTTTTTTATTAAAAAAAACTTATATGATCTTTAGTTAAAAAGAAAGAAAATTACATGAGAGGGCATGTATTATAGAATGAATCCATGCTTCATGAAGATATTTTCGATATCAAATTGTAAAAAAGAAGTTCTTGATTAAAATAATAATCAGAATCAGTTTCAAAATTTAAAAAAACCCGCCAGTTGTAATAGTATATTGGGTAAATTATATTAACCACCTATGAGTTTTCGTAAAATTATATAAATATTATTTACTTTTTTAACCACTAGTGAAGTTAGTGTAATATATAAGGGAAGCTGTAATATTTTTAAATATAAAATAGTGGTATTATATGTAATTTGAAAAAAAAAAATTAAGGATGTGAGTGTAATTTATTAGCATAATCACTAAGTATAGTACCCTGTAAAATGAATGAAATATTATTTTTTTATAACTACCATAATTAGGGTGTGGACAAGCTGAACAAAACATTATTTGATATAATACGAATTGAATTTAGGTATAAAAAAAATCAACTAAAGCTAATTTTACAATGACATAAAAGGTAGTTTTTCATCGCTATTGTATTCAATCAACTATTCCTTAGTAAATACTCCAGCGACGTCTAAAAATAAACATTACCAACTAAGTATGCATCGTTTTCACTAGTTTAAAAAATATCCATATATGTTGTGAAGATAAACACAAGCAAAAAAAATATCATCGATTAACTTCTTTATATCAGACTTAACTATAATTTTATGAATGATTGGTTGTCTTGTATTTGTAATTGTTTAGCGCCATTGTTAAGTTTTTTTAGTTTGAAACATCTTTCCTCCATTAATATTGTTTTAAATTTATCAGACAAATCACTTCATATAATGCATCTAATTTTTCTAGTAACATAAAAGAATAGTTATGAAAAAAATAATATCGCTAATACACAAACAACAACAAAAAATGTTTAGGAATACTTTCCCATCTGGGACGATCATTTCAATAATTTGTTTTGATCTAGTTGTCTGAAGTATAATAGTGTGTTTGGAACTGCGTCCAACACAGGTCGACACACGTAAATCTGAAGTCACAAAAGAATGTTTCTGCTTTTTTTTAAATCTGCGTTTTTTATATGTTAGATGTGGAGAGAGAGTGATATGATCCACGTTATATAATCTATTTCAAAGACACTAAGAATATTCAAAAACACCTTAAAAAAGAGATTTAAATGACAAACAATTATGATTTGTAATTTCTAGACCTTATAATCGTTTTGAACATTGATGCTTGCAATTTAAATAATTATTTTTAGAAATACCTTCTCATAGATACTTGTGATCATGTACGTAGGAATACTTTCTCATTCATTTGACAATTTAAATAAATTTATTCTGATATGGTTCTTTGAAATTTGAAGGTCTCTAAAGACAAACAATTCTAATGCAAACTTTCTAAATTTTGTGATCGTTTCAAACATTAATGCTTACAAGTTACAAGTGAATCAAAATTAAAAGATATTATATAATAAAGGACAAAGTTATTGTAAGAATTGAAAATACATGGTGGCAACTTGTCGCTTGTGGTTCGCTGATAATTTCTCAAATTATCGAAGCGTAGGAACGAACATGGCATAAGCCTGGGTTTAAACATGATATGTGAAAATGCATGGTCTAAATCATTGTGCTAATAGTAATTATTCATAATAATTGGTTATATTTTTCAAAAAAGGAAATTATAATTTTTTATCTTTAGACACAAATATTATAAATATGAAATAACTGAGATTTTATTTGAAACTATAAAGAATAATGTGTACATTTTATTCATTTATAATTTTATATGTATATTTTTAAAAAATGTCCAAAATTAAAAGGTAAAAGAAAGTTGTCTAGTCGTAAAAAATAAGATATTTGAACGAAGAGAGAGAGAGAGAGAGAGAGAGAGAGAGAGAGAAGGGTTTTAGACATGATTTTTTTTTTTAAATTGTAGGGGAAGTGTCGGTGGTGTAAAAAGTAGAAAGCCTTATTAATAAAAAATATTAATATTAATAAATAGAAAGTGAGGAAGTTGGTATTTGCGTTGTATATGTATGTATTTGTAGAGTGAGTGAGTTTTGGTTGTGGGCTGCTCCAGCCTCTCTGTCTGTGGTTGGTCTTATCTTTTGCTGAAACTTGAAATTGAATCTCTCTCAAGCTTCCTTTCTTAAAAGGTTGGGGATTTGAAGCAGAAGTAAGAACTAGGAAGAGATGGGAGTGGATTTGAGACAAGTGGTGGCAGGTGTCCTCACCCTCACAATGTTTGTCATGCTTGGAAATATGATCAAAAGAGACCACTTTGATAATTCACTTCAAGTAAGCACACGATCTTTTCCTCTGGGTACTTGTTCATTTGCATTTGCTAGCTCACACCAAAAACAACACTTTAACTAAATTCATCTTAAGAATGAAAACCAAAGCCTTTTTTCCACAGAGCTTATAGATCCCTTGTTTACACTTACAAACTAGAACTAGGAGAGGAGACCATCATTGTTTTCAATAAAAATGCTTTATAGTTTGAACCTCTTCTGCACCGGTTATTGATTGACTTCAATATCTGAACTTGGCAGTCCTTCCAGTTGGGTTTGAATTCGATTCCTATTGCCAGCCAGTCAATTTCTCTGGCCAAATATATTGATTACTTTTTAACTCTTCTACTTTTTCTTCAGAACACACTGCCAATTTTTTACTTCTTTTCATTTGTGTTTTTTACTTTTTTACTATACAAGGAAAAGCTTCCAGGAGGATCCGAGGATGCCAACTTTGAGACTGCTAAGTTTGATGCTACTCATGTAAGAAAGAATATAGGTCTTTGGAAGGGAGATGTTGATGACCTAAAACCGTGTTGGGTTAAGCCATCTGCTGGTAAGACTCACAAATTGTTGACTTATATCATATCATAATACTAGACAGACACTTATATTTTCATGGGTGCCAGATGATGTGGAGCAGACCCAAGGGTTTGTTACTTTTGCGTTAACCAATGGCCCAGAGTACCATATTTCTCAGGTAACTTATTCAATCATGTAATTGCAGTTATTATTTCCTTATTCTCTGACACTCTAGTGATGCCTTATTCAGTTAGCCGATGCAGTGATTGTTGCTAGAAATCTGGGGGCAACACTTGTGATGCCTGACATTAGAGGAAGCCAACCTGGTGACAAGTGGTTAGTGTTCATTTTATTCTATATAAGATGAAGGATATACTTGGCAGAGGTGTCTATTAATGAAAATGTTTATTTTATCCCCTCCATAGTTTAACCTCTGCATAGCTTAGTCTAAATTGACTTTGTTTTCAAATGAGTAACCATAACAATGTTGCTTTCTGTGTTTGATGTTGATCATATTTTTGTGTCATCAACCAATATGCGTAAGCTGTTGAGGTAAACAATAAGCCAAAAGTGAGCTAGGCTTATTTCTCAACTGCCAAAGAAATGTTCTGTTCCTGTTTTTTTGTTTGAAAATAATTAGGGTCTGGATTTTTTCTTAGAAACCAACCTTGACCTTTCTCCTAAGAACTTAAGCCTTTTGGAATCGTTGATCCTTGACATAAGTAATGCACTTGCTAGTCTGTTTTAATTAATCATTCTCTGGACATCTATTATGTTGCCATTATGAAACATTATACAATTGATGGAAGTAGTTATCACGTGGAAAAGTGTGGGTAGTTTGATTTTATCAGCCACAAGATTGAAATTCCGGGCAAAAATAAACTTTAATTTGTTCTGTATTGTTATAAGGTTTATTTCTTAATACTTGTGTGCCTCATTTAGATGCCCTCTCACCCTTATTTAAACATACTAACACATTGTTGGCTGAGGTGAGGGAAGCCAGGGCTGGGCCAAAACCCTTGGTCAAGTTGTAGGCTAATTTTTTTTTTTTTTTTTTAAGAAAAAAGCTTGATGCACTCTATTAACCAAGGACCAATGTCCAATTGTCATCTTTGTTATTGTAAGCTAGCTTCGGAGGCAGCTCAAGATGAACATACTTAATTGTAGATGTCATTGACGAATAGCTCATGTTAAACTCAATTTTGAATTCAGTGTAATTTACTTTTTAAGTGCAATGAAGTACATTTTCCTAACTAATATAATTGAAATGTCAGGAATTTTGAGGATATTTATGATGTTGATGTGTTCATGAAAAGCATGGAAGGGGTGGTCAGAGTGGTAAAAAATCTTCCTACTCGTATATCAACACGAAATATTGCTGCTGTGAAAGTCCCTAATCGGGTTACAGAAGATTACATAGCTGAACATGTGGAGCCAATATACAGAACAAAGGGAAGTATAAGACTTGGAACTTACTTCCCTTCAATAAACATGAGAAAGGCAGGGAAAAAAGGTGACACTGATTCTGTTGCATGCTTAGCAATGTTTGGAAGTTTAGAGTTGCAGCCAGAAATGCATGAAGTGGTTGACTCAATGGTTGAAAGACTAAGAACTTTAAGCCGAAATTCAGACGGGCAATTCATAGCTGTGGACTTGAGGGTTGAGATGTTGAATAAGAAGGGCTGCCAAAATAGTGATATTGATGGGGAGAAAAGCTGCTACAATGCACAAGAGATTGCAGTATTTTTGAGGCAGATTGGTTTTGACAAGGATACCACTGTTTATGTGACTGAATCAAGGTGGGATAGCAGCCTTGATTCTCTCAAGGATTTGTTCCCTAAGACTTACACAAAGGTGAGTTAAGTTGTTCCTCTCTCTTTTTCGCAGAGACACCCACAAGTGCTTACGCTAACACTCATTTTTCCATTGTGACATCGAAAAGAAATTATACAAACTAGAAGCATTGTTTTATATGAACTAGAAAGTAGAAATCTAAAATCCTTGTTGGTTATTGGTTGGTGCAGGAAGCCATCATGCCGGCAGATAAGAAGAAAAAGTTCCTAGATTCTGAATTTGAGAAAGTGATTGACTTTTACGTAAGTGCAGAGAGTGATGTGTTCGTACCAGCAATTTCAGGTCTGTTCTATGCGAATGTAGTTGGAAAGAGAATAGATTCTGGAAAAACACGCATACTAGTTCCAGCTCCATCTGCTTCTGCCTCCAATTTCCTTACTCCTTATGTCTCCAACAAAAACCATTTTGCTTATTCTTGTTACTGTTAGCAGCAGCAACAACAACTTCATTTATTTATTATGCTCCAAGACACAATCTCAGTTTCCCAAGCTACCTGCCCGTTATGGCTTTTTGCTTTTCCAGGCGTTCACCAAAAGGGTTCACCGTCAAATGTGTACAGAGAGTGCTTTCTATTCATCACATTTTGTTTGTAAAATTCTGGTTGCCTCAGTTTTTTATCTATCATAATTGGTGGTCGTGAAACTGAAGATAATGTATTTGTTTGATCTCCATGGTATAATGGCATCGCATGTATTTGATTTTTTATTTCGTGGTAAAAAGGTATATTTTTTCTTGGTAGTAGAGGATAATTTTTTTTCGTGGTAAAAAGGTATTGTGTTTCAACATTATATCATATCAAATCATAGTAATCATTTATGATTTTTTTTTTCCTAACCCCTTTAAACTTATTTTTGGTGACGTAATGAGGGGACAATTCCTCAATCAATCAATAACCATTAACCATTAACCATGGGGAAAATAGTCCAGGCATTATCAGCCAATAGCCCTAATAAATTGAAAATTCTAAATTTGCTAAGTTATGCTGTAACAATTCATCTGCCACTTGATTCCCGTCTGTGGATGGCTAGAGCCTACGGCTTTGTTTGGGAGAGGGATTTTGGAGGGGAAGGGAGGGAAGGGAAAGGTTTAGATGGTGTCATCTTCTTGTTTGAGAGTTTTAATTTTTGAGGGAAAGGATTTGAGGATTTTTAAAACTCCTCCAAAATCCTTCAAAGCCTAAAAATTGTTGTTTCCCCAATTTGGGGGGTTTTTAGAAGGAAAAGTAATTAAAATTATTATTCTATCTCAACTACAAATTCCAAAATATATTAAAATATATTTTTAATATATTTTTACATTTAAATTATATAATTTTCATATTTAACATCTTATTAAATCTCAATTTTTCTCTCTTAATATATTTTTAACTCCCAAACAAGGAGGAAAGAACTTCCCTCATTTTCCTCCCTTTCCTTCCCCTCTCTTCTCCTTGAATCTCTTTCCTTTCCTTCCCCTCCTAACTCCCAAACAAAGCCTAAGGCTTTGTTTGGGAGTAAGATTTTGGAGGGGAAGGGAGAGAAGGGAAAAGTTTAGATGGTATCATCTCCTTGTTTGAGAGTTTTAATTTTTGAGGGAAAGGATTTGAGGATTTTTAAAACTCCTCCAAAATCCTCCAAAGCCTAAAAATTGTTGTTCCCCCAATTTGGGGATTTTTAGAAGGAAAAGTAATTAAAATTACTATTCTACCCCAACTACAAATTCCAAAATTTATTAAAATATATTTTTAATATATTTTTACATTTAAATTATATAATTTTTATATTTAACATCTTATTAAATCTCAATTTCTCTCACTTAATATATTTTTAACTCCCAAACAAGGAGGAAAGAACTTCCCTCATTTTCCTCCCTTTCCTTCCCCTCCTTTCCCCTTAAATCTCTTTCCTTTCCTTCCCCTCCAAACTCCCAAACAAAGCCTAGGGAGAGGGATTTTGGAGGGGAAGGGAGGGAAGGGAAAGGTTTAGATGGTGTCATCTCCTTGTTTGAGAGTTTTAATTTTTGAGGGAAAGGATTTGAGGATTTTTAAAACTCCTCCAAAATCCTCCAAAGCCTAAAAATTATTATTCTCCCAATTTGGGGGTTTTTAGAAGGAAAAGTAATTAAAATTACTATTCTATCCCAACTACAAATTCCAAAATATATTAAAATATATTTTTGATATATTTTTACATTTAAATTATATAATTTTCATATTTAACATCTTATTAAATCTCAATTTTCCTCTCTTAATATATTTTTAACTCCCAAACAAGGAGAAAGGAATTTCCCTCATTTTCCTCCCTTTCCTTCCCCTCCCTTACCCTTGAATCTCTTTCATTTCCTTCCCCTCCTAACTCCCAAACAAAACCGCAACCAGTGTTTATGAGCGTTAACCACGGGCAATTGCTTCGTGCACCTTTGAATTTGCTTCCATACACCCTTTTAGCCTTCCAAAAAGCCTAATGCAGAATGTAATTTTACATTCCAGATTAGCCTTTACGAAATATAATCTGAAATGTAATGTAAAAATTTATTCCAGATTAAGGTGCAGAAAACAGTCTAGAGGTGCGAGAAGCAAGTGGCTTAACCATTATTATGTTGAAGTCAATACAATTGTCCAAGCCCACACACGACGTTTTCAACCAACTAAATTAATAGACTAATTATGTTAAAAAATAATTAATATTTTTACATATAATCATAAATTTTTTAATATATATTTAATACACATATAAGTTTATATAATAAATTTTGTAACAATTAATTTTGATCTAATAATTAAAGTATTTTTTTACATATAAAAATTATAAATTTAAATAATAATCATAGGTTTAATAAAAATTTACAGATAATTTTTAATACTCATAAATTTTATTTAAATCTATGATTTTTATATGTAAAAAAATACTTTAATTATTAGATCAAAATTAATTATTATAAAATTTATTAATATAAACTTATATGTGTATTAAATATATATTAAAATATTTAGTGTTATATATAAAAATATTAATTATTTTTAACATAAATAATCTATTAATTCAGTTGATTGAAACATCATATTAATAATGAGAAGATGATATATTCAAATCCTGCATTCACCATTATTACCCAATAAGAGAATTGTTAGAGTATTCTTTTATGGGGAAGCTTCAGACCAGTTTTCATACGAATGAATGCCATATCATTTCTTGCCAACCACATAGTCCCACTATAACGACAAAAGTTAAGTCTTACTAAAATCAATAATGAGAAATTTATAAATTAATACTTCATATTTTCAAAAACAGAGTTTCACACGTCTTTATTTATTTTATTACTATTAAAACTAGAAATATTGAAGCCTAAAAAAATCTATATATTGTTTGATTTGCCTCGATGTAATTTATTAAATTCCTATATAAAGTTATGTTTGAGAATGGTACTACATGTGAGTTGTTAGCTAACTAAGAATTGCACGTGATCCATTTCTATTGCGGTGGTGGTGCACGGCGTCTCCTGAAATATCGGGACAGTGGTGTTTTGGGAACTGGAATGAATTTTCCAATTATCGCAAGAGGCCAGCTGTTACAACAAGGTAATTAATTAAATCAGCTGTCTGCTCATGAGATTGAGTGAGAGCTGATGTAAAATGAGCCAACTAACCTTAAAATCCCAATACTAAGAGAAGCAAGCCACAGCTTCAAATCAAGCTTCACTGTCGTTGTGAATTTTCCAAGGAACTCGATGATGACTATCTAAACAATTTGACGTAGCTAGATTCAGTCAGAAATTAAATTAAATGTACTCAAAATTAAGAATAAATACTCATTCACCTGAAGCACCAATGTCATTCCAACAATTCCCATGAATAGACGGTTCTTAGTCACTCCCCGGAAGACATTCATCTCTTCTGGTTTTCGAGCATTGAACTCGTTGAATATCTGTTAAATCAATTGAAGCATTATATAAAACTGACATTCTTTGATTATAGAGGGGTCCAATCCATCACCCAGCCAAATACTACTATCTCACTTACTTGGCAAAAGACGAATGCATTGAAAATTAAAGTATTCTTCACTTGTATGGTATGGGCTATAGAATCCTGACTATTACGTAGAATACTTTCACCACCGAAGTTAAGAACGAGAAGGACGGTGACTTGATAAAGAGCCTGCATTCCAATTCTATCTATCAGTCATTGAAGGATCTATTCTAAACAGCCCTATATATGCAAGTTTCTCCGATTCAATGATCTTAACTATTGAGTATAGAATTTACCTGTACGCCCAAGTTCCTCCACATGACATTAGTTATAAGAGGTTCCCTGAAAGCCAAACATAAGATGTTAGTAAGCCCAAGTCTGCTTTTAATTTGAAGCGTAGTGAATGAGTGATTTATGCTTGAAAATTTTAGAAATTGAAATAAAAATGAGTACAGTAAGAGCCAAACAAACCTTCGGCCGACTGGTGATCTGTGCATGAGGTTGTCTGTTGGCGGTTCCGTAGCCAGTGCAAGAGCCCCAAGTGTGTCCATGATAAGGTTGACCCACAAAAGCTATACACAGATCGAATATTGTAAATGTGACCCTTATCTGTTATTGAATCATATCATATAGTATTCAACAATAGGTGAGGACAGGGTACCTGTACAGCATTTAAAGGAACATCACCAGAAGATATTGCTGCCACAACATTTATTACAAGAGCAGCAACATTAACAGTGAGTTGGAACTGAATAAATTTCTGAATATTTGCATATACAGAACGGCCCCAGCGAACAACCTACACAAAGTTAACTACACATCTTAGATAATCTGCTGAATGCTCGTGTTCTGTCTCCATGAAATAAATTTATCTCTTAATCCAAGATGAAGCCAAAATCAAATCACAACTAGCCCTCCACTCCAGCCAAGATCAATCCGTGAAATAATTTTTTAAACTATATCTATATAATTTGGACTTTTTAGGGGGTTTTATATTTTTAAAAATTATTAGTAAATTTTCATAATTTATTTAATTTTTCAATTAAGTTCTTAATTATAAATTTTATAAATAATTCTTAACTTTTTTACCAGTAACACGAAATGTCATATTGACGACTCATGATTGTAAACATACATTGACTTAGCCCAATTCTGGGCGGGTCCAATTCTTGACACGTGTCAGTCCTGTACAGATGGAGCGATGCGTATATAAGCTTCGGACGGTCATAACTTTTGACTGGAATGTCCGATTGAGGCGAAACCGGTGGTCACGCGTTCGAAATTGAGAGGAGAAGGCGCTAGCAAGTTCCGAAAGGGACTTGGTCAAAATTTTTTCTCAAAAAAGACTTCTAAGTACCTCAAAATTGCGATTTAATCTTCGAACATCCCAAAATTTTCTTGTTTTCTAATTTTTTAATTATTTAGTCAGTTAATTGCATGCTATTTTTTATTTTTTTCATTACTTCTATCAATTTCGAGCATTTCGACATATCGTACACCTCGATCGGACATTTCTATCAAAAGTTAGACCATTTGAAGGACATATCGTACGCCGTTGTAACTTTTTTCGATATTCTAA
>PYAF01000511.1:101506-124572 GCA_007407185.1 Glycine tomentella | reverse complement strand
GAAATGCAAAGAATTGCATTGCGCTTACCCAGAGAGATAAAGATAGTGACCAACTTACTCGCACAATTGATCATTCACCATGAAAGATGGACGATCCTTTCTAATTCCCTTTCTCGCTTGGATGTATATGTTTTGGCCACACTAATTTTATACAATTGAGTCACCGATTGACAGAAAGTCTGAGTTTCAGTGTAGTTTCTATGACGGGTTAATCGACTGCGTGCTTTTGACTGGAACAAAAAGAGAAAAGGGAAATTGTCTTCTATTTTTTTTTAAAGAGAATTATCAAATTATGAGAGGATGAAAGAGATGATGAGAGTGATGAGAATAATGTGTTTAATGGGGTTAGTCTCGATATAAAAAATGAGAAGTATAAAAAAATATTCAATTTTTTCGAATTCAAAAATAAAATTGAAAATTTTTTTTTGTTGAATAAAATATTTTATTAAAAATTAGTTATATATACAAAATCCAAAAAATATCAAACAAGATCATATAAAAATTTATAAATTATATTAAATAAAATAATATATTAAAAATTATATATACAAAAAATCCAGAATATATTAAATAAAATCATATAAAATTAAAAAAATTTAATAGAAATTTCCGATCGAGGTGTACGATATGTCGAAATGCTCGAAATTGATAGAAGTAATGAAAAAAATAAAAAATAGCATGCAATTAACTGACTAAATAATTAAAAAATTAGAAAACAAGAAAATTTTTGGATGTTCGAAGATTAAATCGCAATTTTGAGGCACTTAGAAGCCTTTTTTGAGAAAATTTTTTGACCAAGTCCCCTTCGGAACTTGCCAGCGCCTTCTCCTCTCAATTTCGAACGCGTGGCCACCGGTTTCGCCTCAATCGGACATTCCAGTCAAAAGTTATGACCGTCCGAAGTTTATATACGCATCGCTCCATCTATGCAGGACTGACACGTGTCACGAATTGGTCCCGCCCAGAATTGGGCAGCACTGGAACCGCCCAAAACCAGGCGGGACTGCCCCCTGGTACCGCCTGGTTTTGGGCGGTTCCAGTGCTGCCCAATTCTGGGCGAGACCGGCTACCCCATATTCGTAAATAGTTTCGAAACTGCCCCAAATACGTAATTTTTTATTTAATTTATATTATTTAGGTTCTTTTGCCTAAAATAAAATAAAAGCTAGACAAATCATTGCTAAAGAAATGTATATAAGTTCTAAGTTGAGCATGTGAAATCATGTACCAATGACAGACACCAAAAAAAGATCGACAACCATATAAACATGATTAAGTGAATAAGCAACAAGCTTACCTTTACTACTGATGCAAAGTTATCATCCAAGATTATAATATCTGAACTTTCTTTTGCAACTTCTGTTCCTTGGATGCCCATAGAAAGACCAATATCTGCCTAAATTACATAATAGTAAAACACTGTATAAACTATAATAAGGAAATTAATATAATTGATAAACTCTAGGTTTTGATAATGAATTTTAAATTTCAACTTTTAAGCACGCAGACAATCTGTTTGCATGATTTAAGTTATTTGTGATTAATTTTTCAGCATGACCCTCATATATTTGAATTTGAATATAGGTGTTTTATGGTTTATAAAATTCTTTGATTATAGCTGTTATTATATGCATTGACAAGTTCTTTTATTATTTTGTTTAAAACACACTCTCTAACACACTTTTATGGACATATTTTTATTGGTTGAAATTTATTGAATATCATAAAATTTTATGGATCTCACATTTTATTTAATGATTCACTTTTTTGATTTTATAAATTTTAATAAATTTTAATCAATAGAAAGAAAATGTATTTACAGGAGTGTATTAAAGAGTGTTATATATTCACTTGAGTAAAGTTTTTGAAATATACTTATGATGAAATATTCTCAATTAATTAATTTCCTTGACCTTGATATAACTATTTCTCTCTGTCTTAATTAGAACTAGCAATTACACAAACAATAACAGAAAACAACTCCTATGAACAAATTAAAAAAAAAAAATAAACAACTACTAGAATTGCAGGTTTGATTTTTCATTAATTTCAAGATAAAGAAACATCAAATTTATTATTACTTGTTGAGCAGAAGAAAAACAATCTGAAAATAAATAATATAGGATTTGACTTTTCTAAAGTATGAAGTGCACTTTAGAAAATAGAGTGCAATAATAAATATTGATTAGAAAATTCATAGTTGATATTGAAATAAAATATATGCACATGTAAAATGTCAAAAATTTATGTTTTCCATACTTTAGATGAATCAAATCTATCTAAAGGTATAAATCCAGAAGCTCCAACTCATTATAAATGTGTCAGTGCACTTTTTCCATGCAGTACTATTCTTAAGAAAGAAACTAAAAAAAAGGAGAAAAAAAACTTCAGAGTATTTTCAGGCCTGAAGACCTGTACATCCAAGAAATATACAGACCTCATGAAGTGCAGGAGCATCATTGGTGCCATCTCCTGTGACAGCAACAACTTCACCACCTGTACGTAGTGCTTGCACGAGCAACAGCTTGTCAGTAGGAGAAGACCTCCCCATAACCTATACATATATATAAATATTTGCAAATCAATTCAAAAGCATATATTAAACATGTGGAGGATTTATTGTAGTATGGGTAATAAGCATTGGACAGCATGTAAAGATAGTAGTGGATTAATAATATTCTCGAATATTTTAGTGAATGAATACCACAAAAAATAACAATGAAAGAACCATACTGTTATCTTTTTTGCAACTTGTTCCCTTTCTTTTTCAGATAGTTCACGGAATGTCTTTCCTTCAATTATATTTGGCTCAACAGCATCTTCATTTGACATCAGTATTCCACACTCAAAAGCTATTGCTTTTGCTGTTTGAAGATTGTCACCCGTAACCATCCGTACCTGTGAGTTCACAGATATACAATGTGTTGGGTTGCCTTGATTTTAATATTTAGGAATCGAATATGGATAAACACTCATGCGCAAGTTAGAAAGGCGCGCAGAATCAACATTCCAACACTGCCATTAGTGATTTCAATGAACATCAATCTAAATATGAAAATATCTTCTTGTTTAATCAATATGAAAACTATTCTCATCAAACATAAAATTAAATATTACCTTAACACCAGCTTCGGTGCATACTTTCACAGCATCCTTGACTCCAGGGCGACAAGGATCCTGAACATTCAGACTAATGTAGTTAGATGAAGGACTAAAGAGGCCTGATTTGAAAGTATTACGGACAAAGTAAGCTCCAAAGCATATATAAAGTACATATACAGATACCATATTCAGACTCAATTTTTTTATACCAGAATATTTTCAACCTCAAAATTTGGAATCTTCTCTAAACATGTGATATTTAAGTACATTTATAGAACATATCAAGTGAGAATATGAGAAGAACTAATCTTGAGAGTTTAATCTTAGTTGATGTTCTAGAATACTTCCTTTCACCACTTACATTCTCACTTGATATGTTATAAGCATATTAACTAGAACTCAAATCTTGTTGCCCTATTTATTTAGAGAAAGGGAAGTTATAGAGCACAAAAAAATTTCAACAACTTTAACACATTTTAACTATGAAAAGAATCTTGCATTTTACCTTTATTCCAACAATAGCAAGCAAGACAAGCTCATGTTCAGGTAAGGACCACTGGTTTAATTCCTCCTCATTAGATGGAATTTTGTCTAAATCATACGATCTGTATGCAATGGCAACACAACGCAAGCTCTGAGCAGCCATGTCTTCGATAGAGTTCTTGAAGAATACCTGGAATTTATAAATAAATATAATATCATATACATAGGAAAAGGAAAATACTGCAAATTTAATTAACTGCTATGAGTCGCAAGTTTTTGGAAAAATGATAGCCTATTAGTATCCAATATATAATTGTATAACTTGGCATTGGAGTAACTTGAAAAACACTTCACCGCATTGATATGGATAAAGGGATTTGGTGGTAGCCTTATATATGATTTTAAATTTTAGTTAGCTATCAAACAATTTTTTTTTTTTGTTAATCTCCATTGGTTCGGGTCAATGACTTCAATTCCCTCAACAAACTTTCTATCACATGAAGCTGTTGTTTCTAACCTTCTCTTCTTCAATAGATTTCAAGTGACCATCAGAATCAAGATATTGAGTACATGTTCCTAGAACTATCTCTGCAGCTCCTTTCCAATGTATATGTACTGCAGAGTCCGGCTGCCAAGCAAATTACATTCAGTACTTCTGATTATCATATGAAAGATGATAGAAAACATCAAATGATTTGATATTAGAAAGTAAACATAATAATCTACTTCTGTAAATTAATAAAAAGGTTCAAAATGAGAGTTTAAAATTGAAAGCGCATGGGATGGATATTTATTTATCACAATGGCTATAAGATACAATAAATAAACAATGATTTGGAAAATAATTGTATCAAATGATTACCAGTTTCAGAGCGAGGCCACCTCGCTTTTTCTCAGAATTGAAGGGGAAGACGTGGAGAATTGTTGAATTTGATCTAATAAGATCAAAATTCATCCCCAACTGCCAAGAGGACTCAACAGATCAAAATCATTACCAAGCTAAAGCAAAGCAAAAAAAATGGGGGGAAAAACAGTAAGGGTACCTTCACTGCCCAAGAAAGAATTGCCTTCTCTGTAGGAGACCCTGAAACCTCCACCTCTCCACCATCCTACCAAAGCAAATGCACGCACAGAATTTAATGATACATAGATATTAATGCCATGATTCAAACATTCGTGAAATAAGAACCAAAGATGTAAAGCCAGTTAATTAAAAATACAAGAGCAGGTTAGTAAAGAATCATCAATCAACTTGTATGTAGTTATCATTCACAAGAAGACCAGTGCAATCTCATAGTAGTGAAAACAAATCAATAAATCCAGTTTGTTTACTATTTTTTAGCTTATAGAAGGTATTTGGTTCATATTGGTCAATACAAAAGAAACCGGCCTCGATCACACTACACCACTAGTCCTAGTCATATAAAAATCCCATTTTTAGAGTAACTGAAGAAGAACTTTATCTGCATCACTAACATGCCACAGACAGATAAAATTTACAGTCACAAGAGATATTTTAGTGCTTGCGATCAACTGAACAGTTATTTTTATATTCAATTATAAAGCTTCAAACCCCGCATGTAAATTTGAATAATCTTTGCTTCTGATCTTGTTATACTAGCTATTTGAATATTAAAGTGTGATGGGAAATATAATAACTAAGGTTTTATTTAATTTGTAAACCAAATCTTTTGCTTAGAATGTTCAAAAAAAAAAAAAATACATGTATTTCATTGTTTTTGTTCTATTAAATCTTATCAAATTTGACACAAGTGAGTTTAGTTTAAAAATAAGAATATAAATTAACCAACTTAATTATCCATATTCAATAACCTATTTAATACAATAAATATAAATTTGATCTTAAATTTATTTAAATTCTATATATCTTATAATGAATTTTACGTACATAATTTAATTTTATATGAATACGACTAGACCATAAATGAAAAAAAAAATACAAACAAGCATGATTCATGCATTAAAGGAGATTAAATTCTTCAACATAAAAAACAAATCTCATAATAAAAAACCATAATACATAAATGTTCAACCATCAATATCATAACACTTAAATATGGTTATAATATTACACTTTAACTGTTTCAATCTCATAATTTCCATGTATATTCATAGTTGAAAAACTCCTCTAAATTTGAAACGCTCTTTACTACGTTCAACCCTCTCAGTCCATTGTTTGTCTTGTTACCAAGTCTCTTAATCTTTTTTATCATTGTTTGGGTTATTCAAGTCTAGAAAACTTCAAGCAAATGGTTCCTCAACTTTCGAATTTGCAATCCATGTGTGAGTCCTATCAACTCAGCAAGCATGTTAAGGTGTCTTTTCCTAATAGAGTCAACAATCGGACTGTATTTCCTTTTGATATTTTGGTGTTTGGATTTTTAGTTGTGTTCCTTCTTTATTAGGATATATGTACGATCTCATCTAACATTAAGAAACAGTCTGTTGTTGTGAGGTTGAGAACAAAAAGTAGAGTATCATGTTATGGCTCACGCTACTCGTGACCCCTAGTAGCTAAAGCATTTGCTTCAAAAGTTTAAGTTTTGTGAGGTTGGTCCTATGGTATTTGCTTGAGACAATCAATCAGCCTTGTATCTTTCTTCAAAGTCAATTTTTCATGAGAGAACTAAGTACATAGAAGTTGATTGTGGTTTCATCAAAGAGAAGATTCCCTTAGGCATTATCAAAGCATATATGAATTCGAGAGACCAACTAGCAAACATCTTCACTAAGTCAACTTTTCATGAGAGAACTAAGTACATAAAAGTTGATTGTCGTTTCATCAAAGAGAAGATTCCCTTAGGCATTATCAGAACATCTTCTATGAATTCGAGAGACCAACTAGCAAACATTTTCACTAAGTCTTTGCGGGGTCCTTGGATTTTGTATATGATTTATATTGCCATGATTTTGTATATGATATACTACCATCACTTGATAGCTAAAATTTAGGGAAGTTAGTTATATCATAGGATTAGGATATCCGTTTCGTATGTGCACCTTATCTCTTAGATTAAGGGATAATTCTTTCATGATTTTCTCTAATCTCTTGTATCTAGCTAGAGCATTGTTCAAGTGAAATCAATACTATTCAGTCTTTCATCAGTTTCAGACTTTCAGTTTCCGAATAGTCCACAATGTACTTAAATTCTAATGAAGTACTACAGGATTTGTTCCAGATCTTCTAGAAAACAACTGAATCTACTATAAATTTGTGTGTTTGAAGAATCACATGCAAGATACCATTCTCGAACAATAAATCCAATCAAACCATGAGAAACAGTTAGTATTAGATTATGAGAATATCTTGAGCTAATCTAGTCCCAAACGTCTCAACTTAAAAGGGAATTTTAGACATTGTTGTCAAGTAAAAGGCAGACCTTAGGCACAAAAACATTGCCAGTTGTATTTTGTGCAATGCCCTCATTTATCAAAGATAAAACTTCCGGATGCAATTTTGTCAAGTCATCTGGTGGGTTTAGTTTCTTCCTTCCAACACATGCCTCAACGACAGTCATCTATAATTCCAAAAAAATAAGTTACAATCAAATACTGATAATTCAAGGATTTCAAGTAAAATGAAGTAAGAAAATGCAGGCAGCTAGGTGTTAGCAGAATGAGCTAACAGCTTGTAAAACTATTAGATAGATATGTTTCATTCTAGCTTGTAAAACCATTTGCATTTTTACTTAACAATAACATTCAGTGGACCACAAGAAAGCAATTTTTTTTTGGAAAGAAGTAATGACCAATCTGCTATGCAACCAATACCAACAGAGCTGCATCAATTAGATAACTCTTGGGAGCTTTTATTCATATGCATAAGTGTAAATTATGGCCATAGCTACTCTTGGACTATCCAACCCTCTGGCCACAGAACCCACCTGATTTAAGGTCAAAGTTCCAGTCTTATCACTGCAAATTGTTGTAGCAGATCCCATAGTTTCGCATGCTGACAGCCTTCGCACCTGCACGGAAGTTAGAAAATATGTTTCAAAACTGAATATGAAAATTAACAAATAATTGCAAAATTTAGTAGATACTGTGTTGACTGTTGGAGAATAAAAAGATACTTGCCAAGGCTTTGTCTGCCATCATTTTCCGCATTGAGTACGCCAAGCTATCATGGGTGTGGTCAAGGAGGAAAATTACACACATCAGAATGAAACATCGGACAGCTTGGTTTTGGCTACGTCATGTGTTGTACAAGGAAATAACTAGCAACATTTACTTACGTTAAGGTAACTGCTAAAGGTAGACCTTCGGGCACTGCAACCACCACAATTGTTACCTGCATGGCTCTATATTGAGTTGAAAAAACTATTACAAAAGATGTTTCAAAACATAATTCAGAATTAACACTTACTGCAATGGTAAAAATTTTGATGACCCCATCTACTGCTTCGCTAATACTAGTCTCTCCAGCAACAAATTGTACTTTTCCATCTAAATCTTTCGTGTGGCCAGAGAAATATCTAGCATTCCAAAATCATTACACAACTAGTCAAAGTTGGCACTGAGCTTATATTAATAAGTTCGTAACCAACAAAAGAACAACTGATGTTTACCTTCCCAAGAGGACTGCAAGTACACAAACAGCTACAGTAAGCCCAACTATGCCAATAAAAGTTGCTACTCCATTCAAACGAACCTATTAAATGTCACTAAAAATATGTTAAAAGTTTATACGTGACATTTATCTTTCTTTAAGGTACAGCTAAAGCAACAGTCTTTTCTTGGTTTTGGATGGGGGTAGGGGGGAACCTGTAATGGAGTCTCTTCTCCAGTATCCTCTGAGATACTTGCCATCAACAATCCCCACTCAGTATTTATACCAACACCAGTTACCTACAGATGACAGTAAAAAATAAGTCAGGGTGTAGTAACATTCTGAAAAAAATTGTTTCATGTGCTTAAATATATGCCACTAGAATCATCAAAAATTCAAAATAGAAGTACAAAAAACTTGCACATAACCATAAGGACCATGAATGACAATTTATATTTGAATAAAATAATTATTGAAATATGATACAATCAAATTTGTTGCATTAGAAAGACACAAGCAATCTAATAGAATAATAATTAAAACAAAAAAAAATTAGGAAGCAGTTGAAACCAATGAAGATTCACGTTCAAAAAAAAAAAAAAAAACTCTATTACCAATTTAGAATACTTTTATTGATTTAGATATTGAGTGAGGAAAAGGAGAGAAAAAAAACTATTTGCAGTGTGTATTGATGTGTTATTCAAATTCAATGTGGCATAAAAGACAAAATACGAATTCCTAATTAAAGTTGTACTATACTTTTAATCCTAATAAAATAAGAAAATAAATCATAAAATAAAAAACAAATATGAAAACTAATCCAAAAAGATAATAAGGAAAAATAAAAATATGGCAATAAAAAAATATAATAATAGAAATATGCCAACATTCCGGCTTAAACTCAAGTAGGAGCAGAGGGAACCAACTAGAGTTTGAAAACAAAGGTACAGAAGCATGCAAGGTCAAATCTGATTGGTAGAGATGGGGTCAGACTGCATGAAGGATCCAAGACAAGTCAAACTACATTAGGAAGTGTAGACAAGGCCATACTACACATAGGAGAGAGCTAGACTTCATTTGGGGTCAGAGATGGGAACAAATCCAATCTACAAAACGGATATGCTGAAAAATTGAGCCAATCTACTAAAAGATGGGCTAAAACAAAGCAAATTTGTGAAAAGACAAACTTAAACAGATCCAATCTGTGGAAAGAAGTTGGAATGGTGGCAACAAGGCATTGCAGGATAGTTTCCTAAAACTGAAAACTCAAAGTGACAAAACTCGAAAATGAAAGATCATGGTTCAGTGAAAATCAAGTTTCATGAACTCATTAGGACAGAAAGGAGGAATTGCTGATTTCCAGCTGTACATGGAGTGGCCATTGATGGTTTCCAGCCTGTTCCAGCCGTCCACCACTTCCAGCCATCACCAGCTGTCCACCAACTTCCAGCTGTGCACTAGTTGTCTGCCACAAATTCTCCAACGTACACCATTCTTCCCCCTATAAATAGAGGTGCAAACCTCACTTGTAAATCATCACTTAGACACACAGAAACACCAAGAGTGAATTCATCCAAGTAGTGAGAGTTCTTAGTGAGTGTTGTGTCAGTGGTCTGAGTTTGAGAGTTGTTTTGTTTTGAGTTTGTAAATCTCTGTAATTCTATTCTTGTGAGTAATAGAAGTTATTTTTCTCTCAAATTCGTGTGTACCAACACCCAATTGATCCGTTGGCCTCAACAGGAATTATTCCCAAGAAATGGATACCATAACTCTAATACCAAGTCTAAATTATGCAAATTTATGTTGTATTATTCAATGTGATATAAAAGACAAAATACTAATCCTTATTTATAATTGAACTAGACTCTTATTAGTTACTCCTAATTAACTAAGAAAATAAACATAAGTTAAGGAAATCTAGAAATTAATCCTGAGAGATAATAAGGAAAATAGAAATGACAATCAAACCAAATAATAATGATAATATGGACATAAGCTAACAATAATCAACAAGGTAACACAATCAGCATTCTCATGATCAGCTGGTGCAGCCAGCACATCATTATGTTAAAGAAAATATTAGCATGCATGCTGCTTAATATCAGAATGTAGCATGTGAACTAACTTCATAAACCAGAAACTTTTTGCACTAAAATAATTCGTAACCATAAAACCAATCATGCTTATGTCAACATAGACTTCTCATCAAATAACTGGCAGAGTAGCATAACAGGATATAATATCACAATATACCAGCATAGCACCAACTCCATCTGCTACTTTGCAACCAGACATCAAAAAAGGTGCTTTTTGATCCTTGTGAATCTGCAGAACATTCATTGCTTAAAAATGATAAGGATTAAAAACTAATAATTAGGTCAATAGAAGATATGAACAACATACAATCTTGCTTTCACCAGTCATACTCGATTCATCAATGGCAAGAGAGTGACCAGTGATTACAACTCCATCGGCAGGAACCTGAGAACATCCATATAGCAGTTCACATAGAAAACTAGTTAGTGCTTGTTTGGTTAAACACTAAAATCAATTTTTCCCACTACAGCACATGTTCAAATGTAAAATTTACGGCTGAGATTAATTTAAATGCATCTCAATTATATTCAACTATTCAAAATCAATTCTACCCCAACTAAAAACCAGACCTTCAATTTGGAGAGCAACAAAATGAAATACTTTGCAAAACTCACCTGATCTCCTATTTTAAGGGGCACTAAATCACCAACAACAATATCAAATATGGATATTTGTATCGTTCTGCCACCTCTAATGACCTGTAATGGGTACAAGAGTACATGCTCAGCTTAAGTTCCACAAGATGTTTTAATAGTATATTGTTACACACCTCCAATTTTATATTTTGTTTCTCTGCATTTAAGTTCTGAAACTGCAAAGATTGCCGATAATCACTGACAGCTGGCAAACAAAAAGGCAAAAGTAAAAACATAGTTATCTGAGTAAAAATTAGGGACCTTCCTGACCTCCGTCTTCAAGGATTATAATAACCTTTATTAAATCATACTAATTATTTAAGTAAAACATGTTAAATACTTTTAAATTCTCAAAATATTAAATATTTTCATTTCACAATAGTAGTTTTATTTTATTTCTTTGATCAACACCCTTTCGTCCTTAAATTTCATAAACTAGAACTAGATTAATTAATATACAAATTACAGATTGCCGAAAGGAACATAAATAATTCAAGGACAAATAAGTTATTCCAGACAGTGACTTGTTGTACATAGCTTAGGAGAAATTATTTTATAGACATTGTAATTTTTAACCGACAAAATAAATAATATGAAAACAATCTAAACAATTACCCTCCTTTTGGATCCTTCCTCTCACCTTTCTTTCTCTTTTTTAACACCTTAATTATGGGTTTTACTCTTCAATAAGACTCAGAGTATCCCCACTTGACCCTTTAGATCAACTATGAGACTAATTTTGGATATGAAACATTATCACACTTAAAGTTTTTCCCTCCTCCTCAAGAGTGTATTTTGGGAGAATAGAATTAAGTTCTCCCACACAAATTTAGTGTGAGATGTGATTACTAACTGAATTACATCTGTTGAATTCTCTTTTCTTTTCTCTCAAGTCATTTAAGATAGTATTGATATTTCATTTTTTTTTCATTTTCAAAGGTTATATGGAAACTAGTTTCTGTAATAAAATTTACTTTCTACCATGTAATTATTTTTATACATTAGCAATGATGAGTCACACTTTCTAAGAATAAGTTCGGAAATTAATTTCTAAAAAAAAGGTATTTTGAAAAGAAAAAAAAAACAGCTCCAAAGTACAAGTAGCAGCCTGTTGGCATTGCCAGCCGAATAGACACGTAGAAATATTTTGACAAGATTATATTTATATTACATCTTATTTATTAAAACAAAAAGGAACTATTAAATAAATTACCTGTAACTATAATGACAAGAAAAACAGCGAAAGCAATGCTTCCCCCGTCGTACCACCCTTCCTCCAAGCCCTAGCGATTAGAAATAAAGGAAAAATATAAACATTCGTAAACGTTATCAAGGTCAACATAATGTAACAAACATTACACTATTACATTGATACCAAGCACCATGAAGAAACATGCATACTGAGAGACACACAGCAAGTCCCGAAATAAACACTTAAAAATATTCATTTCAAATCACATTGTTTTGTACACGTAGTCAAATGTTGAACAATAGGAGGAAAAAAATTGTACAGAAGAGTGTAAAATAATATAATAAATATAAAATAGCAATAATCGTTTCACATATTTTAATAAAAATTATACTTATTTTTTTATCTCTTGAAACATGTGAGAAAATATTTTGATGCGAAAAAGAAGGCCGAAAAAAAAAAGCAAAAGAGTGTAAAAAGAGGGAAAATAAAATGAAATAATCAACTTTCAAAAGTTTAATATATTAATAATAAATTGTTAAAAAAATAGAATATATTAATGAAACGCACCGTTTCACTTTATATATATATATATATATATATATATATATATATATATATATATATATATAATATATAACTATCACTCAAGATCCTCCAACTCTCCAAACTCTCTTTTTTCAAGAACTCACGTCATCTCTCAAACCCTCTCTCTTTTCCATTTTTCATCTCTCAACCTTTCGTTCATTTTTCTCTATTGTTTTAAAATTTATTATGTTTATTGCATCATTATGATACTCTCAAGCATGAGAAGGTGGTTGGAGTAAAAAGAGCACCACTCATTTTATTAAAAATTTTATTTAATCTTTTTAAGATAAATTTATAACCCATTAAATTAGATGAATATTTTATAGCATAGTTTAGTTATGAGTTGTGTGAGAAGGGTTAGAAAACTAAGTATTAGAAATGATTGTGGTTTTCTCAAAATCCTATGTATGTTAAATTTGGGAATTTTGCCTAATCTCTTGATCTTTTTATGTTAAATGCTTAGATCCTGTAAAAAAATATGATAATTTATCCTCCTGATGGTATTGGAAGACATTGATTGCATTCTTTTTGGGGTTAGTAGCTAATCTACTTAGCAACATTTTAAAAATTCTTTTAGGTGAAGCAAGTAAACTCCAAAAATATATTCTTTTGCGGTCTTTGAAATTCTAGAAGTACTTGAGAATGAAGTAAAATGTTTATTTTCGCTTGATTGAAATTTATTCTTTGAGATTTTCAATAAGGTATTTAAGAGTGAATATTAAATTATTTTTTTATTTTTTTTATTGTGAGTTTATGATTGATTGTCGTGTACTATAATGAAGAGACATTGTAGCCTATAAGTCGAATACTCACAGTATATATGTTTTCTGTTTGCTACAATAAAGAGATAATGTAGCCTATGAGTCAAACACTCACAGTAAATATATGTATTTTTTTCGCTTGCTGCAATGAAGATAGAATGCAACCTATGGTTGAATATCCATAGTTCCTAAAGATCTATTTGTTGTAACAAAGAGATAATGCAGCCTACGAACTATATGTTATAGTTCTATTATTATTGTTTGCCACAACGAAGAGATAATGTGGTCTATGTGCAGATAGTAGAATGAAAGATTTTACAAAGTTATTATTCTTGAATACAAGTTTATATGTAGTTTTAAAAGTTTTCAAAGGAGTAAACAATAGTTTCTAAAAATGAGTTGTATTTATTTCACTTTTATTGAATGTCATTTAAATTCTTTTTGGATGTAAAGAGTCATACTATGTTTGTGCTCTCCATCCTGTCTGCTTTGTATTTTATGTTCTCACTAAGTTTTCCTGACTTACTTCCTTTTTTAATTTTTTCCCTCATATACATAGTAGTTGAGTAGTTGACTTCCTGAGGTTTGCTGAGTATCCAAGAATTTCTTTATCTTTTTGGTATGCCTTCATTGCTTTTGATGATGAAGAGTATTTTTTGTTTGACTCCAATATAAAAAAAATTATAGGGATAAGGGTAGGAATATGTATAGAGAAAATTCATTTATTTTGAGATGTAGGTGATCTTATCTTATAAATATACTTATGGTGTAATTATGGTGTTTTGAGACACTTTGATAATTAATATGTATGATCAACATCACTATTAGTTGATATTTTGGATAATATGTCAATGGTCTATGTTGTGATTTGTGACATTAATATCTAACTATTGAATCTAGATATATGTATATATAAATTTGTATGGATACATGATATATTTTTACATATTATTCAATATGGTGTTTATCTTATTTTTAAGGAAAATTCTACTGAATTTTTAGTAATCCTTTTTAGTTGATTTTTTAATTGAGTTAGAGATATATTCTTAGACAAGTCTGACTATGGAAATTATAATTTATGCATCGGTCATGCAAGAGTATGTCATCACAATTAATAATAAATTATACAACACAAATAAAGTGAATTGTGAATGAAATGTGGTGATTTCACTTTATCTTGCATTTTTATGCAGTATGCCATGCTCAGGTATGACAGATTCCTTGTCCCTCCACTAATGAAGTAATGGGAGGTTAAAAAGTAATACTCTCTCTTTAATTTTATTTGTCATTAGTACTTTTTAATTGAGGGAACATCAAATGAAAACATGTGATTTATTTTCACTGAACAGGAAACCCAACCCACTATTACCGTTATGATCGACAAGAATTACCACTAACAAATAAGGGTGTTAATAGTACCTCTGTTTTTATTCCAAGTACCAATGACACTACAGCTGCTATAATTAATATTATAAGAGTCAGATCTTGCCAAGATTCCCATAAAAACCTCTGTAAAACAACCAGAGAATTAATAATATCAGCATAGCAAGGCAACCGATTCATCAACAAGTGTAATGTAATTAGAAATAAAATAAAAAATCAAAAAGAATGTACCCAGAAACTTCTCCCCTTTTTCCGAGGATATGTATTAGTTCCAAATGCAGTTTTCCTCTTTGATAGATCAACGTCATCTCCACTAATCCCCTTATCCGGATTTGATTGCAGTAAATTTGATAAGCCTTTAACCTGAATAAGACAGAGCACTGGAGTATATTAGCAAAGCAGATCGCTTCAACACAAGGTCACAAACAAAAATGTGTTGAGGTTAACTTGCCCCTCCATATTGTTGTAAAGCAGAAATATTCTGATTCTTAGTCATTGAAACAAGTTGTTCGAGCCCAACTGCATACTCACCAACTGGAGATGGGGATGCCACTGCTGCTGTACTTGTCACTATAATCCAAAATATTAAGTGAAAGAGGGTAATAAGTACTGTATTTTTGTTAAAACATTAGTCAAAACTCAATGCAGTTAGGTGAACGTAGTGCTATAAGACTATATATGAAGAAACCAAAACAGAAGAAAACACATATGACAGCAATACTATAATGGTGGACGACTTTCTGTCTTTCACCAGTTCATGTACGGCGTATCCACATAAGAATAG
Organism: Glycine tomentella; assembly: GCA_007407185.1. NCBI lineage: Eukaryota > Viridiplantae > Streptophyta > Magnoliopsida > Fabales > Fabaceae > Glycine > Glycine tomentella. The sequence goes on along the minus strand of PYAF01000511.1, from coordinate 108,980 downwards.
TTAAATTATACCATACCTAGTTCCCGTTCACCAGCCAATCTGAAAAGCAATGCTGCCTAATAGAAGAATTGAATTGATTAGATAAGAAGGTTAGAATGAATGAATTGAATTAAGATTAAACATTAATTACTCACTCTGATGACTTGTGCGTGGGATCTAATCATGCTTTTCTTTTGCTCTTTCTCCTCTTCCTTTTTTAAGTCAAGAGTGTATCTAAAACGCCTGGACGCATTGAGCACGAAAGCTGCTTGCTGCAAATTCATTACAGTTAATAAGATAGATAGAAAAAATAATGCAAAGAGAGAGAGAGAGAGAGAGAGAGAGAGATTATAATAATGTTATTACTCTCCAACGCTTGAGGGCCTCGGGAGGTGCATTTTTGGTATGCGTAATATCGAAAGGATCGTCAGGATCAGCGAGCAAGTCGTCGTCATCGTTGTCGTTGGTGGCGGGGTCGTTAGGGTGGCTGGTGCTGGTAATGGTTACGGTGAGAAGGCCATTGGAGGAGGAGGTGGAAACACGCGAGGTGGAGGCCATGTTAACGTTGCTCGTGTCTCTATGCCTTCCTTCACGAATCACAATTCGCAATTCAATTCCAAAGAATGCAGGCTAGGCGTGGTCCTTCGATTTCCCCCTTCTCCGACTCCAACCAACCCAAAGCAATGGCAAATTGGCAATGCTGCATCTGTCTCCTATTTCCTATTGTTGGCCAATGCTATTCTATTTCTATTGCTGGATCGGACCATCTCAATTCTCATTCATACATATCTCTCTCTCCAATTGCTTCTATTCTAATTATAGAATTCCAAGACATGAGGTTTGGGAACGCACAACTAAAAACATCCTTCCCGCCACCTCTACGCCCGAAAATGGTTAAGAGATTAAATACAGTAATTTATAATTATAAGGTTTTATTCAAATATATATACTGTTTAATATGTTTTTCTATATATAAAAATATAAAATAGCAAGATCTTTATATAGTCCAATCAAATTTTACAATCACTTTGAATGAATTGTTAGGTGGTGCTTGGTGGGAATGTTTTATGTTTTCATTTTAAAAAAAATAAGAGTGAAAATACATTTGTTAAAAATTCAGAAAATATTTTCTTTAATGTTTTAAAAATAAAAGTCAAAATTGAAAATAACAAATCAATATTTTCAGAAGTGAAAATATATACCACTTTAGAGTATTTTCTTTTTATTACATGTTTTCTCCTTCTTTCTACGGTTTTGAATGTTTTTTATTTTTTATTTTTTATGATTATGGTTGAGTAGTCTTTTGTTTAGGAGGCGTGTCAAACTATTTGGGGAGAATATGATGTGTAACGGATTATGAAGTTATCTTTAAATAGTGCAAGGGGGTTGTTATGTCTTTGGAGTACAGAGTACTTTAGTTTGAATAAATTCATTTCAAGGAGATATATATATTGACCTTAAAGGAACATGGAAGGAAGGTGGACAAAGTGTTATTTTTGTCAATGTTTATTGACCATGTGAGTTAGAGTTGAAAACAAGGTTATGGGAGGAGTTGAAAAGTCTAAAACAGAATAGCTCTTCTGATGATCATTAGAAGGAAGTTTACATGGTATCGACCAAATGGGTTGGCAAGGATGATTGACTAGAACAACTCGTCAACATGTATGAGAATATTAACAAATCACCACCTTACAATACCACGAATTGTCGAGACTTGGATGATTATTATTCAAGACTTGGTTGACCTAAGTCCAAAGGCAAATACACATCAACAAGTCAACACCTCGTGATACTGTGAGCTACTAATTTGAGGGGCTATTATTTTGGACTTGATTCAACCCATGTTTGATAAGGTTCACTTTCCACAATCAAAGTCTGGATACATGAATAACCCAAAAAAGTTCAAGATTGCCTCCAATAATATTAACAATAGCCTGCCTTGTCAATTGGGGGATAATTCAAAGGCTTCTACTATCCCTTTAGAATATGATAATCCTAAGTTTATCATGAATAAAATAATGATCTTTTCTCAACCCATCTTATTAAGGGAGGCCTAAAAAAGTCAACGAAGGTATACACTCTAGGTACATCTAAACCCTAATTATCTTACGTTTTACTCATTTTAACTCGAGCATCAAGGCCATCATAGGTGGCCTCTTCCCCACCTTTTGACCATGTGCTAGCGCACTGGGAGCATCCTGTTATTGTGTAGTTGAACTCAAATATCAACTTAGAGACTCATAAAAAGCACACACAACCTCTCTTGGACCTCATTGAACCAATATGAATCCTCTTATTATTAAATAACATATTATTGTCATGATAAAAGAAAAAAAAATATAAATGATAAGTTGTGCAACCATTTGTAGATTATGAAAATCATCTTTTCTTTTTATCTCTAACACAATATGTTGTATTACAAGGTAAGGATACAAATCATTAACAACACAATGTTTGCTATTCTCTTTCTAATTTACTATTTGTTACTAGTTAGAATTTATTAAAGAATAATGAATGATAAGTTATGCTTGATTGTTAAATAAAAAATAAACCTATATAATTTTGTGAGTTTTAATAAATTCAAATTAGTAATGCATAATATGTTTAAAAGAGTATATTAAAAAAATATTATTAATATTTATCATCCCATTATATTCCAAACATACCTCTCTTTTTTTTGGAAATTTTACTATTAAGTGATTTAAATATTAGTTAAGAAATATTTAATATATTTTATTAATAATTTTTTATTACAGAAAAAGGAAAACGTGAAATGCTTTTTTAGTATAATAAATATTTTTTATTAAATATTTATATTTTCATTTCCTTTATTAACATACTTGATTCAGGATAAATATTCAAAAAAAATCTCTCATAAATAGATAGATCTTGAACTTGAACTTGAACTATACCCAAATGAATAAACCACGAATATTTTATTTTTCTTTTATATTGATTATCATGAACAGAAACTTAATATATATCATTATATTATGTTATGCCAATAGCAATAGTAGGTAATTAAATAATTAAAAGTTACCAGAGAATATTTTTTTGGTGACTCTCAGGTAAAATAAATTTGTATTTTAGCTCAGACAAACCAAACAACAAACACAAATGATATGCCTTTGAAGATACGCAAACTAGCTTGCAGTTGTACATCAACAGTGTAATTGCAGCAACCATATACTTATGCATTATGAATCTATGATGCTCTTGGATTCACAAAAATCTACCATGCTCTAATTAATAGATAGTCTCTCTCTTATTCCTATTATAAAGTCAAAATTAAAGACTTAATTTTTATTATATCTATTAATTATTTTTATAAAATATTTTTAATTAAAATAAATTTTAGAATGATGTGCAAATGAAAGAAACATAAACCTTTAATGTTTATTAGTTTTATTCATAGAGATAATTTGGAAAGAATATTAATTTTAAACAATTTAATGCTCTCAAGTCTCAACTAAACTAATTCTTTTTAAAATTTTACTGAATTAGTTAATTGAATTTGTAATAAGGACATGGAGGAGTAAAGGAGTATATGTTAGTATTATTGTTTATGTTATGTATTCTGGAAGCAACTAAACTAACAAAAAATAATAATAAACCAACAACAATGTCACGGTAACAAACATTGGAGAGGAAAAGGGTGGGGAGGAAAATAAGAAGTTAGAGGTGCCAAAATAGAAAAAGGAAATTAGAAGGTAAAGACAGAGAAATTAAATGCCGGTAACAGGTGCTGGTGCCTTCGAAATTCCAGCTAAAAGCCAGTTACGGTTGCAAAATTTGAACTGATTCCGTGGGCTGGAATTGAGATGAGGCAAGTATGCACATATCTGTCTTCATCATTTTCACTCCTTATAGATCATATAATTTATAAACTTACAGTTGGTGTGCGGTGTGCTAAAATAACAGAAAATAGCCATTAAACTATATGCATAGACGGTGCAAAATAATGTAAAAAGTATTTTTTTTATTAATTGAAAGTATTTTAAAAATTCACACTTGCTTATTAAACTCTATTTCAAGCGAAAGATTGAAATTTAAAATCCTTACGTAAACTATGGTGTATGGTTTTAGGTGGTTGGAGAGTGTTTTTCGTATGGTTTAAGCGAAAATTACATTAAAATAAATACAGGGTTACGTATCATTTAAGTCTCTCAATCTTAAACCCATATCAATCTATGTTACCATGTCCATGACCGTGTTTTCCACATTTAATTATTAACTTGAATTATATATGATAAAATAAATCGTGATCAAATATTTAGTAAAATAAATTTGCCTAGAATGTTTTTTACTGTCAGTTGTTTATAAATTAGTACATTAGTACATTACAAGTTGTCACCTAATGGTATATAATTTAAAATTAGGTAAAATGTTGACAATACGACATGCAACCGGAAAAAATGGGGAGAATAAGACAAAAAAAAAATGGTGATAGATTGAAAAAAGAAATGAAGTGTTTTTAACTACGTTAGTACTGTATTTAGAATGAGGGTTGTAGTTATGTGGGGTCGGGTAACGAAGCGATGAGATAAAATAAAATATTGATTGATTAATGTATAGTGTTAGTCATGGAGAGGGGACGAGACAACCCAATTACTTACTTAGCCAGTGATCCAACCCACACCAGTTGTTGAAGAGAGAGAGAGAGTAATTTTATTTTTGATTAAATTAATAGTAGAAAAGAAGAAGAAGAAGAGTAGTAGTAGTAGTGATTGGGGAACTGAGAGAGTTAGTGTAGTAGCAGAAGAGAAGATGGGATCTGTATGTATCTGAGACTGTGCATCATCCCTGTTCCTAACGATTCTTGAGGACAGACAGGTACACCTTCTTCACTTTCACTTTCCTTTGTACAGATCTTCTTCTCCATTGCATTGTATGACTAGTACAGAACTGCTATCTCAATTTTTGTTTGGATCTCTCAAGAGAGAGAGATATATCTCCATCATTCCCGTTGAGTTGAGTTGAGAATTTAGATCTTCAATTTTCCATTCTTCATTTATGCAATGCCAATCAGGAACTGATGATTTTGTTTTTACTCTCATTTTTCATTCTTCACTGCAACTGCACGCTTTCCTTCCCTTCGATTCTGTCTTTGTTATCTTCTCCTACCTCCACAATAAAAAGCCTATTTTCCTCTACATCTATCACATATTTATTTCTTTGCTACAATATATTTATTTTTCACTTGATTTCTTCAAATCAATGTCGTTTAATCATTTCAGTCTCTCTGTCATTTTCACTTTGTTGCAGCGCACTGTTATTTTAAACAGGTCTGATGGGTTCAAGATTCCCATCTCATCAGCTCAGCAATGGCCTGTATGTATCAGGTCGCCCTGAACAGCCGAAAGAAAGAACTCCAACAATGACCTCAGTCGCCATGCCTTACACTGGTGGAGACATCAAGAAATCAGGAGAATTAGGGAAAATGTTTGATATCCCCATGGATGCTTCTAAATCTAGAAAATCTGGTCAGCTAAATAATGCTCCTTCACGGACTGGATCGTTTGCAGCTGCTGCTTCACATTCTGGACCTATCTTGCCAAATACTGCACCTCGTTCTATTTATATCACATCTTCTGGAGGCATGGCTGCTTCACTCTCACTGAAAAAGACCAACTCTGGTCCACTGAATAAACATGGGGAGCCTGTGAAGAAGTCTTCTGGACCGCAATCTGGTGGAGTCACACGCCAAAACTCTGGTCCGATTCCACATGTTCTTCCTACAACTGGTCTTATTACATCTGGTCCTCTAAATTCATCTGGGGCTCCAAGGAAGGTATCCGGTCCATTGGAGTTTACAGGATCACTGAAATCACACACTTCTGTAACCCACAATCCAGCCATGACCACTCTTAGCCTAGATGATGAATATTCCTTCAGGAGGAACTTCCCAAAGCCAATATTGTGGTCTGTAATTCTGATTTTCGTTATGGGATTCATTGCTGGTGCTTTTATTCTTGGAGCTGTCCACAATGCCATTCTCCTTGTTGTTGTAGTAGTTCTTTTTGGTGCTGTTGCGGCATTGTTCACTTGGAACAGTTGTTGTGGGAGGACAGCCATTGTTGGTTTCATTTCTCGTTATCCTGATGCTGAGCTTAGAACTGCCAAGAATGGGCAATTTGTGAAGGTTTCTGGGGTATGTATATTAAATATTGACGCATACATGTATATATTATTGATATTTGATTAATTAAGCAGAGCCATGCAAAAAGCATGATTGCATGCACAACTAACCACCCTTGTCTTTGTGGATAAGGGACTGATTATTATGTGATGGATATCGATGACTTGAATTGAATGGTTTCTGGGTGTCTCTTTATCTATGATTGTCCCATTCTGGTTGTTGTTGTGTGTGTGAGCATATATGAGAGAGGAATGCCAATGGTCTGTTATTCGTTTTGAAGGTTGTTACCTGTGGTAATGTTCCATTGGAGTCCTCCTTTCAAAAAGTTCCTAGATGTGTCTATACTTCTACAAGCTTGTTTGAATATCGAGGGTGGGATTCAAAAGCAGCAAACCCGAAGCATCGCCGTTTTACATGGGGACTAAGAGCAGCTGAGGTAGTTTCAATAATATGTTAAATCTTCTCTTTTTGGTTTTCCATTTTAATAAAGATTACCTTTGAATACTCTTGATATACCTTGACCATCATGGAGATATTAGCTTTTGTTTGTTCTGAACTTTCTTTACTTGAGCAAGAAAAAAAAAATCATTTTTTCCTTCCTATGGTCTAACATAGCCTGTTGACCTAATTATGTAATCTGTCCTTCTATTTATAACCTTCAATATATCTCTATATTTACTTCAGTTACATTGTAATAAAACTATTCCTAGCAATGACTTGTATAGTGCTATGATCAGTTTCTGGGAGCTTATTTTTCCATGAGTATTCAAGCTATTTGAAGAGGGGGGGGGGGGAGATTATTATTATTATTATTATTATCAACTTTCTATATAAGCATTTCAATGAATGCCTTTTTCTTCCCTTGCTTTTGATCAATTAATTTGTTGGAGCTTTTAATTCATGCTTTGAAGGCTTTTATCTGCTATTCATTATGTGAGTATTATCTAACTGTCACTAAGTATTATCTTCATGCCTGATGTGATAGGAATATTGTGTGTGTGTTGGGAAGTTTTGCATATAAATATGGTCAATTGAAGTTTGTCACCTTTCAAACTGTTTTCTTGTGTGTACCAAACATGTGTATTTGGAAATTTTTGTTGTCTAATCTATTATATATCAAGTGTTTTAATATTTACCTTGACATTTGTATAATGCAGAGGCATGTGGTAGACTTCTACATTTCTGATTTCCAATCTGGATTGAGAGCATTGGTTAAAACAGGCTATGGTGCAAGGGTGACTCCTTATGTTGATGATTCTATTGTAATTGATGTTAACCCTGACAACAAAGACATGTCCCCAGAGTTTCTTCGGTGGTTGCGAGAGAGAAATCTTTCAAGTGATGATCGACTGATGC
>PYAF01000511.1:63030-101406 GCA_007407185.1 Glycine tomentella | reverse complement strand
AGGCATGTGGTAGACTTCTACATTTCTGATTTCCAATCTGGATTGAGAGCATTGGTTAAAACAGGCTATGGTGCAAGGGTGACTCCTTATGTTGATGATTCTATTGTAATTGATGTTAACCCTGACAACAAAGACATGTCCCCAGAGTTTCTTCGGTGGTTGCGAGAGAGAAATCTTTCAAGTGATGATCGACTGATGCAATTAAAAGAAGGGTAAAGTTCTTCATCTTGTTCAAGAGTTGAAATTCTCCACTATATATTAGTGTAAAGGGAAATTGTTAATTAATATTAAACCTTTTCCAATAGTTCTTGAGGAGGGGGGGGGGGGGGGTAGATATTGTTGACAGTAGTATATTTTTTTTATTTTTATTTTTTTTGGGGTGGGGGGTGAAGGGGTTTAAAATTGTTGCTTTGTGTCAATTATCTGGTCATGGGTCTTCCTATTGGTGTATACTGTATAGTAATGGTGTCAAATAGCCCTGTACATAATTCATGTTATGCATCATGGTACTAATGGTGACAACAGCAACCTCTTTAGTGCATCAATACAATAAAGTTGGGATAACCCTCGGTACGTAGGATATTCTTATGAAACTTCCATTGATCTTTTTGTAGGTACATCAAAGAAGGTAGCACAGTTAGCGTAATGGGAGTTGTTCAAAGAAACGACAATGTACTTATGATTGTCCCTCCTCCTGAGCCTTTGACTACCGGATGCCAATGGGCTAAATGTATATTTCCAGCTAGCCTTGAGGGTATTATTTTGAGATGTGAGGATACATCAAAGATTGATGTCATTCCAGTGTAGTTGCGCTCTCCAGACACCTCTTAGGTATTCTTCTTTAAAGAAGTATTTTCTTACCACATTTAAAAAATGGTGGTTGAAGTTTGTATTTGGTAAGTGTTATTGGTAAGCGTGATGAGTCTACAACTGACATCAGTGATTTTCTTTTTCCTACTCTCAACTCCTAGTTTGTTGTATAGCTAATGAGAATTCTTATTCGTTTATTATTCCTAAGGAGTTTATTCTTTTTAATGGATGTGGTTTTATGAAAGTGAGTTGTTTGTCGGTAGGACTAGCTGCTTTTAATTGTCAAAGATATATCATGCATGATATATATTTACCTGTTCAGTGAATTTTGGAAGAGGGTTACCATGTAGTAATACTTTTCCTTCTTTTGTCCCCTGTTTTGAAGTCCATGCCTGGCAGGTAGCCAAACAATATGCATTGTACAAACAATAAATTATATGCATGTTTTACTATTTCGCTTTTAGTAGGGATGTCATTGAAGTTGCACTATGCCGTTGCATTTTATTTTCACATACAAGAGTATGGACCGTTCATATTTTGTATGGACTAAATAAGAGGGAAACCTTTCTTAACGCAGACTTTTTTTTTACTATCATGTTTGTAACAATGACTAATTTCTATTAGAATACTTGCTTTGATCATTTTTGGTAGAGCTTCTACTCTTAATCCCGATTTTTCATTCACAAAACTTAGACTGAACATAGGCTGTTTGACCAAAATAGGATAAATTTTGAAGCAAATTACTCAAAAGTATAACAAAATATTCTTAGGTTGTTTTTGTTGCGAGACAAATTTTTTTATTACAAATATTTTTACTCCAATAATGTCAAAAGTTGACGGAATACATGTTACATGAAATTGAGGAACAATTTTTAAACGAAATTGAAGTGCGCCTTGTAATAGGTTCACATGAAGTGTCACAAGTTCATGTGAAACATAACTTTTAGTTGAGAAAATTAATAGTTTAATCTTCTAATTTTAATTTTGATTTTGTGTTTCTTCTTTAGTTTTTATTGGTTCAATTTAGTTTTTTAAACTTTTCATTGTTATTTTGTCTTCTCATTAATTTTTAACATAATGGTATTAAATTTAATTTTAGTTCATAAGAATGTCGTTGGAATTTAGGTTATCTCACCATGAGTTTTTATATATTGGACATGACTCATGCTCAGTCATTGACTACGATTACCAAACCAAGCAAACGAGACGAGGCTGTCATCACAACCCCTAGTCAACATAAGGATCACTTGGGCGACCAAATTGACTAGTAGGAATTTTTTTTTATTGAAACATAAGTTTTGATAAATATTGGGTTGAAGGAAGAGAATAGAATAAGATATTTACGGAAAAAAATTATAATTTTTTTTATTAGATTTGTTGTATATTTCAAGATATATTGGTTATTTCATAGAAAAATAAAATAAAAAAGTTATCCAATTCAAACCATTTTTAATTATATTGGATTAAATCAAAATTGATATTGTATTCAAATAAAACTAGATTTAATTTTATATTTGAATTAATAACTTCTTTTTTTTTTTATACCTAAACTCCAATATAAATCAAATTGTTAACACCATTATCTTTACAATTCGATTCTACCAATAAAGTAGATTCAGTTGAATCTAAGAAATATTGACCTAACCTCCCCTTGCACTTTTGCATGATGAAATTTATACATGTTCCACAATTTGATTCAAAACTTCCTAATTTCTTCTAGTCCTAATGTTCTAGTAACTTACTCTGTCAAATAAACCTAAAAGAACTTGTTATAAAATGACTTTTGATACTAATTACTACCTGTAGCTTACTTTTATATAAAAATATATATTGATTATTCCACTTGGAGAGTAATATTTTTTTCTTCCAAAACTAAGGAGAAATTGAATCGTTTTCATTCCTTTTCATAGTCTTCTTTCTTTCCAAAAATTGTTTCTCGCATTTATCCATTTAGATTTCGGAGTAGGTACCTTCAGATCTGAGGTGATATGAAATATTTTTCATGTAGGTGTTAGTGTAATATATAAGAGAATATCAATGTAATATTTTCAAATATTAATTAGAGGAGTGTTAGTGTAACATATAAAAGAGTATTACTTGTAATTTGAAGGGGAAAGAAGTGCAAGTGTAATTTGTTCTAGATTAAAAAACTTGGAAAGGAAAAATCTACATTCGATTATAATATTTTGTATAAAAATGAAAAAAAAATTGTAAAATAAAGGTTACATAAGGGACTTGTATAAGTTACAAATACAAATATCTCCATGCAGCATCTACAGGTTTATAGGATCTGCTCCTTTTTCCTTTATACTCCACCAAACAACATTGATTCACAATAGCAATTTTCTAGCTGAACTAGCATATTTCTTTCACAAGTTTGCTGTAAAAGCATTAATTAAAAATAAAGAATCAAAATAGAGTACACAGGGTATCGGAGATAAACAACACCCATGTGGCTGTGCACTGCCAGTTGGTGCCCAAACAGCCATATTAATGGGGCATCACTCTGAACAGACCAATGTGATCTACAAATGTGAAAGGGACCATGGAGACAAGCCGCAAATACAACAAATTCAATGTGACTGTGCAGAAGATGCATCCTGCAGTTAGAAGAGGAATACGGGTGCTCTTATGACGGTAGTGATGCAATGAAAATAATTATAGGGAATAATGTAAGCAAAGAATACAGAAGATTGGAATTCAAATTATGGGGATGCGTACATAGATAATGCACAAGAATGTTGCAAGCAAGGTAAAAATTTGATAGAGGTGCATTGTGGAGGATGATTTTGATGACTAACATTGGCATTTTAGATTATGAAATTAAAAATAGAAACAAAAAGCATGCAACATTTACCTTCTATAAACTGCTACAAATAGGTTTGTACAAAGATAATATATTAATATGGGTTGAATGAAACGAAGCAGTTTAAACCTAACATCTAAACAATAAAGAGCATAAATTTTAATGAGAAAGAATGGGATATGCATATACCAACTAGTAAAGGCCCAACATCCTTAGCTCTGTCACATGGCTGGGGTCAAGTTCAGGCACATTCTTTACATGTTCTCGATCTTCTACCACATATTCCTAAAATTGAGAAGGTAAAGAACAACGTGAAGAGTTGAATGCCTAAAAAATTTCATAAAAAGATAAATTGATATTCCTTATAAAAATCAATTGTAATCCTTAAATGATACAAGAACAAAAATTTACATGATGCATTTCCCTGAAAATGCATATCTTAAGACCAAGAGACTTGTTTAGTTGCAATCATATTACTAGTCTTACATAACACGCTTTTGTTTTCCGGAGATAACAAGTCAAATTGATATTGATTCATGTATTAAATAGCAGACCTTAGTCAATTCTTGTTTGGCAAGAACATGGTAGTGGCGTTCATTAATTCTTTGACCACATATTATCGCTATGAAGAAGCCATAGAGCAAACCCACCAAAACAATGGCTAGAACTGCAACATAGAGAAATATAATGAAGTTGCCATTTTAGTGATTAAATAGTATACCAGCATACATATATACCATTTAGTTTACCAATTAATTGACAAACTTTGACATTCTAGCATAAAATAAACATAAAGTGAAAGAAAAGCTACAAACATTGCCCATGAAATTTCTTGCAGAGAAGCAATGGGTCTATACCAGCCATTGTATAAAATCCATATGGATGTTCTTCATAACCAAACATTTCCCTCAGTTCATCTCCATAAAATTTGTACACAAGCACTCCCAAGAAAGCAACAACCTGTTAAAATTAGAAAAGGTAAAGTAACAAATAATCTTTCAAGTGTATACTTTTAATAAATTTAAAATGCATAGCAATAGTGTCTATCAAATCAACCGCAACATGAAACTTGAGAACAAAATCCTGCTTCATTACTTCCTTTCACACTTTCACTCCATTCTGATTTGGTTTTGGGTTAGGTGGGATATTTAACATTACAATAAACAAAGATATGCTTTCTACTGTGTATCTACGTCTATAACACTTCACCCACAGTAACCAAACAAGTTTCAGTTTCAGTGAAAACTGTCATAAAGAATAATAATTTGTGATGTTACTGAGATAATAAGAAACTCTAGTCACTTGTGTATTATCAAACTATTATGCCTTTGGAACTAAATCAATTGCAGCTCGTGTTAGGTTACAAATTTTAATAATGTGCCATGTACAGCCACAGTATAGATAACAACTAATGTTAATTTGCTATTACATAAAATTAGGGAGCAGGGCGGAGCTTCTTGTTTTGAGCGCCCCTACACTCCCAATGGCTACACACAACACTGAAATTTTTTTGGGCCTAATTGATTTTTTTAGTCTCTTAGGTATCATGATTGTGCAATTTTGGTTTCTCAGATTTCAATTGCACCAATTAGATCCTTCAAGTTTTCTCCCATTTACAATCAAGTCTCTTCTTCATGACTTGATCAAATATTTAACAGCATTAGCTGACATGGTAAATTGAAGATGACATGACAATGGGTAAATACAATATACCAACTAAAAAACATAGAATATTTGAACTAGAATGACCTAAAAAGGTAATCTGATTGTATTGATTTAATTGTTGAGTTTATGATACTTGTGGGTAAATTATTGTATTCATAAAATCAAAAAACAACAAATGACATGCCTTGTCATTCCGGGCAAATTAATGACTTAAATACAAGCTTTTGAATAGCATGTCGTACCGGCAAAACAGTGCGGAGCAGTCCCTCCTCACTACAAGGGTTGCTGTAGCGGAGCAGTTTAATGTAGTGGCCGTAACGGAACAAATAGCAGCCATAGTGGCATTGTGTTGATTCCAAAATCCCTCTGAACAAATACATTAGGGCTTTTTTGGGTGGTTATTTTTGGAATTTCAATTTCCAAAAATGAATCTACAGTTGTAATGGTAGTGAAGATGATAAAGACTTGTATTTAGAAGATGATTACCGATTCCTATCTAGGAAACTTGTATTTGACTTTTGTTGGTATTTACTTATATGTTTTGTTTAAGACATCTATGAATTTTTATTGTTAATTATAAATGTCATTAATTTTGAGTAATTTTTATCATTTTTTAGAATTTATAGTACATAGAATTTATAGTACATAGTATACATTATAAAAAAACTATATAAAAAATTTCAAAATAGCAGCTATCCTGCTTCAGTGTTTTTGGGGCCGATCACTACACACCACTATCTGGGATTTAAAACATTGCTTAAATATTGGACAAAATAAGGATTGAGAGACTTGATTGTAAATGAGAGAAAACTTGAGAGGCTCAATTGCCACAATTGAAACCTAGGGGACCAAAATCACACAATTACAATACTTGGGAGACTAAAAATGTCATTCATCAACATCAATAGCACCTTTAACCCAAGTTAATTGGGGTCGATGGTAGATGAACCCAATGATAGATATGAGGAATTTGAAAAAAAAAAAATGAGAAAAAAGGAAGAAAAAGGGAAAAAAAGATAAAAGAAAAGAAGGGTGAAAGAAGAAGGGAAAAAATGAAGAGGAAAAGTACTAAAAAGGGACCGTTTGAAACATAGAGATAATAACGGGTCTAACCCTCCACCAAACTTATAGCTTTTCTCCATTCCGTCCTAAGACACACTTTCCGCCAATCTATATCCACTCTCCATTATGCCAAAAAAAAAAATTACATGCAATTTTTCCAAAGGAAAAAATATCTTGAACATATCCACTTCAATCGTGTTCTTTCACTTTGGCATTCCCAACAAAAATTTACTTGCATACAACCAAACTAAAATGCTTGTAATGCTGATTTATGAGTGTATGTTTCTTCAAGAAATTAGACATGCTCAACATATTGAATTACCTAGGGGTGTTTCCTTCCATAAAGCACTACAACTAATCAAGAAAACACATTGAAGTGAGGTTCCATAAAATGATTTGTTCCATCAGAGAGTAAAATTGTCAACTGAGATTTCTTCATAGCATCATCACAACTATTTGCACAGTGCATCTTCACGTATATGAAACTATATAGATTCCTAGGGGATATGGCAGCAATATTAATGACTGAGACTCAGGAGAACTACATAGGGGAGTGATGAACACAAATAGTAAGGCTCATGTCAACCAGCAGAAAATGAAAGACATTAATACAAATAGGATGATTCATGTCAACCAGCAGAAAACAAAAAGGGAAAGAAAGGGAAAAAGTAATGTCATTAGCATGAGTTACTACTTAGGAGTACGAATTTCACAATACATGAATGAGTAATCAACCCCATACCAGCTGAACAATTATGAAAATGAATGCATGATCTCTAGCAACAAGGAACTGAAATTTTAATCTCAACCACCACCGATCTGGTGGGACATTTGCACGTAATATGAAGACAGCTCTGCACTCTGTACAGTGAGAAAACGCGAACCCCTCCTAGTACCACAGAAGAAATGAGAAGTCAGTAAGTATTGCAGAATCATAAATGCACCATACACCTTCACAGGACAATGAAAGGAACATAGAATAGATCAATACTAGATTTATATAGCAAATAGATAGTTCTACTGCATTTGAATCAGATATTGTTATTGTTATTATTATTATTATTATTATTATTATGACCAAGAAGGAAAAATGAACTTACCTTGGTGGATCTCCAATTATCGAGACATGACCTGTGGACGTACTTTTGGGTACCTTTGCAATGGCATGGGGAAATTAAATCTTCTCCTGAAAAAGGTTAGTAAGATCCAAGAGTTTAAAATATATATGAGGTGCAAGTTGGTTGTAAGTCTGTGAATATCTTGGGTTGTGAAATCATCTAAGGAAAAGGATATGAATTAGTGAATAAACCTCCAATATCGAGGCATATTCGGCATTGTGGCTGATCTGCATTTACGAGATGACAAGTCTCATCAACCCGAACGTTTTGTAAATCATCATCGTTGGAAGCAGCAGCAGGAATAGGAATAATTTCACAGGAAAAGGAGGATTCTCCGGGAGGTGGCAAATGAAGATGGTGATGATTCAAGATGGGTTCGCTTTCTGAACATTCTTCCTTGTCACCATTTGACGCTAATTGCATTTCGGGAAAGGTATAGTCAGGATTAAACAATGAGATTCATTGGCAGAACTATAATTACTAAAGACCATTTCAACAGGAGAAAGAAACCTGCAAATTACAAAGGCGAAACAAGTTAGTTAGTGTAAGTTGTTTTAACTTCTAAGCCTAAGCCTAATTGATAACAACAATAATATCTGCGGCTAGAGCTGTAGAGAGAATAAAAACAAACAAGATCTAACAAGTAGAAGATGTGTATCGGTTTTGTGGATCGAAAAACAAAACGAGCTGACTTAATTGATTGATTGATTGCATAAAGATAAGACTTACCTCACCTTAATAGTAAGTAATAAGCACCAAAGAGAGAGACCTGCAACTGCAATCGAATCCCGATTTTGATCTCATTGGTTAGATCAGATGAATCGAAATTCAAGTTTGAACTTGAATGAACGAATCAACACAATATCAACCCCTATCCCTTCTGCGGTGCTGTTTTTGCTATTTTCAAGGGGAGTTGATACTGCCACTCCCTAAATTGCTATTGGCACTATAATGTTTGAAATTACTCGATTACCCTTCCCCACACTCCCTCCCCTTCCCCTCTCTTTGTTTGGAACTCTTCCTCACCCCAAACAACTCTACCGCCGCACCACTCTAGATCTGATCGCCACTGCATCATCTGAGCACCACCAACCCCACCCATGTCCAGATTTGTCATGCGCATCCCACCCACATAGAGGGTGCAGACGAGGGAGGGGGAGGAGTTGCAGACAAGGGTGGCGGCGGAGCCAGAGATAAGGTACACAAGGCATGGAGGGAGGGGGGAGGATGGATTGTTTAACAGTATACAATAAAATCATATTTTCATTATTTTATTTTAATTGTATAACAAAATAGTATCTTGGTTGTTTTTATCTTTTCACCTTGGGATGTGCAATAAAAATACGATTTCATTGAATAAATCTACAATTGGAAACATGATTTTGTTATATTTCCGTCTAGGGGCAGTTTCAGGATAAAGCAAAAAGGTACCCACATTGATAGTGCCATTATTAATTTGGTTGTTCCAATAGCAGATCCTTTTCAAGTTTGGACATTCGGAGCCCAACTAATAGGCCCAACACGGATGGGGTCTTCTCATGAGATTTTACATCATATTAATAGTAAGATCCACGGTTTTTCAATTTTACACACTATTTTTTTATTTTTTATTTAGTTAAAAACAATTATCTCAATCATTTCAAATTACTTCTTTTTTTTATCTTTATCTATACTTCTATTTTTTCCCCTCAAATTTATTCCCTTAATTTTTAAAAATTATAATAAATTTAATTCTATTTTCGATCAACATATCAAACCCACCTTAAACTGACCTATCAACTCAATATATTCGTTAGTGAAGTGATTGACAGACAACAAGGCAAATACATGGTATTGACATGGAAAATTATGCAATATAGTACTTACGTCTCATAGTCATGATCATAAAATTAGAGTTGTGTACTAACCTCCCAGCAATGATTACAATAAGTGATTTATATACATCAGAATGAATGCGACTAATGATAAATGTTTAATAAGTTATTTATGTATGATTAATGATAAGTATTTGAACAAGAAGACGCGGCCTGCCAAGTCTCAATAGTTAGAAATACTCATAGTTTCCTTAAATTCTTTGAATCATTGTTGGTAATGCAATATAGGATGTAAGCATTGAAATTGATACGACTCATCCTTGCTAGGATGTCTCCTTATCCAAAGGTTGTCATGAGCACCCTCTTAAATCCTTCTAGAATGTGCTTCTACACACCTTCATATACAAACATCGTAATTCCTTCAATCACCAAGTCCACCCCATGCACACACTTTACGATTGTATCAATACCTTAAGAAATTACTTTAAATGTTGTCAAACTAATTTATGACAACTTTTAGAAGTCGACATAGACCAAACATACTTGGGAAAAACTGGACTAAAAAAAATCTATATTTGATACAATTGTTTTAGTACCTATACAAAAATTTAAAAAGTACTGTATTACCACAATTTCTTTTTGGAGAGTAATGGTCGTAAACCACTTACTCTGCTTCTTTCTTATTCTAGTTTCATTGCGTCATTTATCCTCATAAATTCCACAACACTATCTCATCTTACAGAAGTCTTTTTTTTAAAAATAAAATCTTAAATGTTGGTTGACACATCCATCGGCAACAACAAAAGCCTTATCTTATTATGTGAAGTCGGTTACAATTTTCTTCGACGTTCTCGGTCGTCTTCTCAGTTAAAAACTAAATACATATAGATATTATTCATTATGAAATCTCTTAATAACTTTCTCTAATGTCATTCTTGGTCTTCCTCTTTCCTTTATAACAAGACTAAAAGTTCCTCAATCATGCTTCCACTTGCCTTTGTACTATCCTCCTTTGGCCTTCCAACGGCACATCCGTACCAAAGAGAAAATTCTGCTTCAAACCAGCCTTCACCAACCCTTTACTACCATTCTTCAGATTGCGCTTCCTGCATTGATCAACATCACCATCCACTAAACCTTCAAGTCTAACAAACCAGAAGGCAAAGGTGTCTCCACTATATCAAAACCAACTGAACAGAATTAAACAAATTTTTGTAATAGCTTTAATTTGGCTCATGTTCACCAATAAAAAGTTTCGCAAGAACACAATATACCTCCTCACAAATTAATCATCCGCGTATCTAGAAACAATTATTATAACATTTTCCATTGCAAATACCACGAAAATTAGCTCCATAATAAAGAGAAGTACACTATTCCCAAATTCACCAGCAACAATGCAGAAGTGTTAAAAGCAAACACAATCTACTTTACAATATAATCAGAAATGCATCAAAGCTGCTAGCAGCTTGAAGACATCATTTTCAAATTATTATAATCTTGAAGCAGATATAAGAATTAAGGAACCATCCAAGATGATAAAGCAAACAGATAACTTACTTGTGGCAAATAAATTCAGACTGTACCTGAAAGAGACAGACGCCAATGAAGAGGGTAATATTGAAGGTATTCCTTGCAACATCGTACATGAACAACGTACAAAGCACACAATCTGATGTAACACAAGATAGTGAAAGCATAAAAATTACTGCCAACAATTCACTTTATTCCACAGATACTGAAAAAAGTAATGAAAGCTTCCATTAAAAACTAGTAATGTATCTAGAAAGATTATACCTTTCCCCAGCCCTTTTCTCGCTATCCTATTCCAGCTTATATCAATATAATATATGGAAGAGGCTGGAACCGCTGGATCCATACACAATACAACTACTTTCCTGCAGTCTTTCTTTTGTGCAAAATATAAGCAAGAAACAAATTATTGCATGAAAGCAGCAATCTTTTGGCCATACCACAATAATCACAAGGCAGGTAAACAGTAAATTTACTCAGGATAAGAACCTTCCTTCTTTGGAGAGTAAGCTAGTTGACAAAAACAAGCATAGAAGATTATTAGTCAGGGATGCAAAACAAACTTACAAATTTGAGGGTAGCTATAAAAACATATTATCAAAGATACAATGAAATATTCAAATCTAAACAGTTCCGATCAAATATGACATTAAAATATGTCACCGTAAATAAAATGTCTGCAATCTTGCTGAAAGCAGGTCAAAACCAAGGACAAAAAAATTAGGGGAGGTAGGGATAAGTTCCATAAAGATACAAGTGATCTACTATTAGCTGGAATATGATAACACTCATCCCTCCTCCCTTCCTTCACAGAAAACATACAAAGAAAAAGCATAAGATATACTAACTATTACCAGGGTGTGGATAGATTAACGAATTTCATGGTATTGAAATTGAATGAACCCTTCAAGCAGAAGTGAGCTACATGGCAGGCATAAGAGATCAACCAACTGAAGCAGCTACATCTGACAGATCTTCAGAACTGGATGTATCCAGAATTGGGTTCCACTCTGTATTAGCTTCTGCCTGATGTTCATGTTTTGCTTGTACACCATCAGCATGCCTGTCAAAGTTTAATGCATGCAATACCTTCGCAGATAATAACCTCAAATCTCTCATCTCAGCCAACAATTTTAGAAGAGAAAGATGAGTATCTGATCTACACGTATATTTACATATGTAGGAGAAATTTTTGTCACTCAGCTGTATCCTTGAATCAATCATCTCTTGTAGTATCTGTTTTATCACCTGCAGATCTCTTTCTATACAAAAACTGAACAGCATCATATTATAGGTATGAACACTAGGTTTCAGACCATTGTCCTTCATCTGGTCATACAATGTGCGAGCCTCTTGAGTTCTTTTACCTCTAAGAAGTGCACAAATGCCAACTGTGTATGCTACAGTGTCGAGTGGGTATTTATTCATTACTGCAAATCTGAAAACACTGGCAGCCTTGTGATACTGTCCAATCTTTATAAGACCAGCTGTTATTACAGTATGGATGTGAGCATCAGTGTCATGATAACTCATTAGAACACCACGATACACATTAAGTGCTTCATCAACTCTTCCCGCACCACAGAGAGCACTTAGTAATCCAGCAAAAGTATATTTATCTGGCACAAAACCTTCATCAATCATATGGTCGTAGAATTCAACAGCAAGAGAAGGAAGGTCAGCCTTAGTAAGAGAGCTTAAAAGAGCATTACAGAACACTAAATCAGCATCTATATGTCTGGAGACTATAACTAGTTTGGGTAAGAGATAAAACATTCTGGAGCGACAGATTGTAGATAACAGTGAAGCAAAGGTATAAGAATCAGGCTTTAAGTTTCGCTCAGACAAACAGAGAAAAACTTGAATTGCGTCCCGGCACCTTCCAGCCTTTGAAAGGCAATCAATCAATACATTACAAAGAATTAAATCCGGAAATAGGCCAGCAGATAACATGACATTAAACAAACGAAAAGCAGGGGTTAGCATGTTCGATTGCATACAAGCCTTAAATAAGGTGGTATATGTTACAACATGAGGAGAACAAGGCATATTGTGGAAGAGGTTGGTAGCAAGATGAAGGAGGCCGAATTTACAGTAGTTATGGATGAGAATGGTCCAAGTATTGACAGAGAAATTGATCCCGAGAGAGGCCATGAGAGCGAGGAGCTGATAAGCCTGCGGGAATGCATTAATCTTGCAGAGAGAATTGAGAAGCATATGAAAAGTGGGAGGAGAGGGAGAATAGCCGGCCCTGAGCATAAGTCTGAGCATACGAGCGATGTGAGGGAGGTTGTTTAATTTGGAGAGATGGAGGAGTGCGATGTGGAAGGTGAAGAAATTAGGGGGATGAGTGTGGTCGAAGAGAGAGAGGGTGAGAGCGAGATGGGAGTGACCGATCCTAAAGAGAGCGTCCATGACCAAATTACGAGCAAAGGTGTCGGGGACAAAAGCGTAAGAGGCCTGCAAGTGGTGATAAGCCTCCAAGAGCATCGCATGCATACCAGCACGCGAGTAAATCCTCAACAGCACCAACTGAGATTTAGGGTTTCTGAGAGAGGCGCAGCCGATGGTCTCCAAGTGAGAGAGGATGGCTGGAACAGTGTCGTAGCGGTGAGTGAGGCGACGGAGCACAGTGACGATGCGATCCAAGGCGACCGAGTCGTGGCGGCGGCGTTGGGCTGACCAAAGGAAAAGGGAGAGGGCAATCAAATCAGAAGGACATCTCGACAATGTCTCGCTGTTCACTACTTTCGTTGCTGAATGCCATTCGCGCCACAGACACCATTCCACTACTCTTCTTTGCTTTCTTCTAAATCTCAACCCTATTCCCTTTGATGTCCACAACCTACTCCATATCATTTCCCTCGAAATCAAATCAATTCAAAACCCTAATTCACTTATGCATATAACTCGTCTTATTCCACACTTCCCCCATTCTTCTTTTAAAAATTAAAATAAATTTTAACAATAATACGTGTCATTCTTAAGAAAATAACAATAACAACTTATCTAAATTAAATATGAATTCAAGTTTAAAATTAAAATTAAAGTTTAATATTTAAATATTTCCATAAAGAGGGATGAAAAAGTGAAATTCCTATGAAAATATGAAAAGTTCTTCTCTATGCATATGTAACTTCCATTTTCACGTTTTCTATTCAAATAATTTTGAATTTTAAAGAATCATCCTAAAAATATTAAAATGTAACCAAACATGTGTTTTAAAAATATTTAGCAACGTCAAAAAAACATATATAAGAATAACATTCCTACTTATTAGATTTTTGAAAATATACGATCACACCGAAAATATAATATCATTTTGTGAAACAAATGTCTCAATAATATTATAAAAATACTTGAAAAAATTCATCATATATTAAAAGATAAAACAATGTATATTTTTTATTTATAATATAAAATTCAAATCTGAAAAGTTAATTTTGGCAACAATGCAAAAAAATTGTACCAAATAATAAATACTATTGTTCGATTGTGTACTAATTGAAATTCTTTATTATTGAAAATCAATTTTTATTATAAAAATGTGTATTGAAAATAAAGTTAATTAGAAATTGAAAAATTATTTCTTAATTACAAATATGATTGGTTGAAAAGAATAAGGTTGTTTGTATAAAGTTGCATCCCATTTAGTGTAGAAATGACAATTTTCTCCGGTCACCTTTGTTGCTTAGTAGGCATGGCAACTTAATCCGCATCCTTGGGCATCTATCCGAACCCACCCTGATGTTAATGGGGAAAAAAATGATTGACCGGTTTCGGATTCGGGTTCGATTTTTCCCCGCCTGTTGAATTCGGGGGCAGAGGCGGTTTTGGTAATGCTGATAACCGCCCCGCCCCCGCTATGCTATATTTAATTATTTACATAAATACCTTTTTATATGTGGAATACCTTGGAATAAATACTTAATTTTATTCAAGAATTAGGAGTATAACTAATTTTATTTTTCAGCAATAAACATCTAATGTTGAATTTTACTGTAATTACATACATTTTTAAGACTTAGCGTTATCAAATTTTATGCTATGGTTGTTATTTAAAATTAATTTTTTAATAGCAATTTTTAAGTGTTCGAGGACGGGACAGGACGAGGAAAACCGACCCCCCGTCAGGGGTGGAGGCGGGAATAATTTTTTTAGTCCCATCGATTTTCGAAGACAGGGACGGGGGCAGGGACAGGGGTGGTATAAATAAAAATCCCCCCCGACCCGTCCCGTTGCCATGGCTATTGGTTAGGAAAGTAGAAACAACTAATGTCATTGTCCCATTGTTTGAATATCCCGGCCTCTTATTGTAATATTGTAATATTTTTATTATTGTCAATAGCTTATAAAAGGCACAGATCACCTAGTTTTTTTATAAGTTCTTTTTTTAAAAACATAATTTTTTTACTAACTTATAAGTTAATTTTAAAATTTTATTTTTTATTACAAAAAATAAGGTAACTTATAAGTTATTATTTTTTAAAATTTTATCCCAACTAATTTATTTGAAATCCCTTTTTATTTTTTTATTCAATTTTTTTTTTACTTATTTTAACATTTCTTACAAACTTGATGACATTTATTTTCTTAGTCATTATGAAACTTTTTTTTTTAGAAGATGTCGTTATGAAACTTAAAATTCTACTTATTATTATTATTATTTTGTTTCATGTTAATAAACTATTTTGTCAAAATCGTTTTTTAATTTATTTTAATTTGTTATCTATCTCCTATATGCAGAATTAACAACACTAAAGCTAGATAACTCAGTATTAATAGAATAATAGCACTCAACCATTGTTATATGCTCATCTGTAAAATCAATTTTTTAAGTCAATAATTTTTTTTACATTGGGATAAAGGATAAAATGGTATTCCTATATCACATTTATTATATTTCTTCTTACTTCATCAATTTAAGCAAGTGCAGAGGGAAAAAAAAAAAAAATCTTTCTCTTAATCCAAACAATTAAAAAAATCATTAATTTTCTCTTTTCTTTCTATTCATTTTCATTTTCCGTCCAAACAGAATGTAATATGTAAATTATTTATTTTGTCGCAATATAGTCATTTCCTAGGCTGCTGCAATAAAAGCTTTGTGCTAATATATGGAACCGATGAAGAAAGATCAAACATAATACATTGATTTATAAATAAAATAAAATAGGATCTTGTTAATCAATATGTTAGAGTATTGATCAAGGAAATAAAAGGAAAAGTAATTTAATGTGAAAATTATAGAAAAATGTAAAAATAATAATGAACAATATAATATACTTTTTTGTCTTTCAATAAAAATATTTATACTTTAAATTCATTTAACTAATGTGTTAAATGCACTGGTTAACATTTGCAAATAAAACAAAGTGCAGCATGAATAATGCCTATTGCCTGCCTAGTCTCATCTATCTACATAACTATTACCGGATGCCATGAGGGGATTATACTTGCAATGCCTTTTTGTTTCTGGGGACTTAGCTCCAGCAGGGATGAGGCTTAACCTCCTTGCGGACGCTTCGTCTGTAGCGTTTCCTTCGTTGCTAGTTTTGTCTTTACTTTCTTATGCCTTTTGTCGGTAATCAATGGTCGTTTCCAGTACTCAATGGAACGTGCATATCGCACGTTTTAACCGAGCAAACTATTCCATCGTTCTTTAAGGGCCTAAGCCTTAGGACAAGGCATAGCCAGCAATCCACGCCTTCCATCAATACTAGTTTCAGCTGCTAGGCCCAGCCTTAATAATGTATTAAGTGCCTTGTCAATTGGCATTTCAACCTGCTAATTTCAAATTGTCTGCAAATTATGTAATGATTATGGTTAGCACTTAGCAGGATGCACTACCACGTAACAGACTAGAGTATTAAAGCTAGAAAAGTGTTGGAAATGATATTGTGTGGAGCCTTGATAACAAATATAAAGTCTTTCTTCTAGGTTTTCTTTTCTAGCTTTACTCAACTCTCACTTTTTACTAAAAAAAAAATAGATGATTTTCTGTTGGAAAACTACCTTAGTTGTAGCCTCAAGGGTGGTGGTTTAGTCCTACATTGATCAGAGATATAACTTGGATGGTCTTCACTTTACAAGTTGATTTTATGAATCTAAGTTAAGTTCAAATCCAAATTCTAAAAAAGCGTTAGAGTTTATCCTAGATTCATTGTTGGGCTACTGGCATTTGTCACACTCCATGCTAGTAGCTAGTAGCCCTAGCATATATTTGAAGGTGCTTTATTTTACATCATGTTACCCCAAATATGATACAAGGGAACGGAAGATGTTAGTGCCTACTTGTGGTTAAGGAGGGGCAGGTTGATTGCATAAATGTATTCTATCTTAGATGTTACCCTTTCAAGTTTATTTCCTATGAATATATAACATGGCACGTATGAGGTGTGTTTTCTCAAGTCACAAATGGAAAGGATGCATGGTATTTATATATTTATTTTAAAATTTGAGGACAGTTATTAGATAAGTCAAAGTAGTAGAAACTACGTATGTGTCCAAGAGTCAATAATAATAACAATTCATTTTGGTAAAAAATTCTGACAAATCTTTGGCTATCTAATATTTTCTGTTATAAAATCCATGCTTCAGATTGCGAATAAAAGCTTATTTGTTTTTGTTGCATTTTCCCCTGAATTTGAAAAACTTTTACTGCAAGACCAGATCAATGTGCAAGGGATCAAGGAAGGAACAATATTGTTCTGAGGACTAAGGCTGAAGTTTTTCATGGTTCTTGTGATCACCATCTTGGCTTACCTTGGATGAAGATTTTTTTGCTTCTCATCAGATGATTTCCCATCAAAGATATAACGGTGAGTGGAATTTCATTTGATGCGGAGACCAGTGAAACTTTAAAGTGATTTCATGCAATGAGTACTTGTATATATAGCGGAAGATTTGTTTAAATGAAAGAAATTTTGTTCATAATGGTTTTTCTTTTTGGGGGTGAAAAAAGGAATGACTGGCTGCATTATACAACTTATTTTCTCTTTCCTTCCCAATGGATTAATTTGCTGAGTTTCTCAAATCCAAGTAACCAATTTGAGGAATTTTTGGAGCTGGTTCATCAGATATTTTCTACTTCTATTTGATATCCTCGCTAAAACCAACCCAATTGGAAACTACGTTGATTGTTGCTGTGATAAGCAATGGGCACGTTTACATACTTTTGATACCAACACTCCTCACCCCCTTCTCTTCATTATCTGAGAAAATTGGACTCCAATTCATAACAAAGCTTGAATACATGACCATTACATGCTTGATCTTATTTAATGTCATTAGAATGTCTAGATTGAGGAGTTTGGGGTACAGGAAAGAGCAATAAAACATTGAAATATGTAATTATATGAATAGTGTACAATTGTTTTTGATATCCTCTTTTACAAGTTTGGTTACTTAGGACTCATGTTCTCTGTCCAACTTGGATCTCTTTTGCTAGAGGATGCGTTGAGGGTGTCTTCTATTATATTGTAAATTTCTTCTGCCTTTTATCTCTAGGCGGACTCATTTCTTAACAAAGCTATGCTTTTATTTTTTATTTTACCAAAACTTTAACTAATCACTAAAACAAACTCGTGCAAGTAATATTTTTTATAGTTTATTTTCTGTTAATCTTCCTACAAATAGTCATGCTTTCTTTAAAAGAAATTATTAAATAAAAATGGGTTTAATGTCTTAGGAAGAGAATGTTATAGAATTTAGAATTGTTCTTTATACATTTTTTATGGAAAATAAAATATAAAATGTTAGAAATCAGAAAATAATAATTCCTAAGATCTTGGTATCAGACCACTTTATTGGCATTGTTCTTCATGAACTCAACTCCGTCTTGTGTCACTTTATCTTAAGGAGATGTTGGATAGGTTTTTTTTTTTTTTTTTCCATATCCAAAAATCATTATTTCTTAAAAAATCAATTCTTAAAAATAATTAAAATACGTTTGATTAGTCAGTTTATTTCTTGGGAATTTAAATTTTCCATGTTTGGTTATGGTAAACTTTCTTGGTTATATTTTTTTTTTTACAAATATACCCTTGATTAAAATAACTTCATTAAATATTTTTTACTAAAATTTTATTACAAATTAGACACTTGCCTAATTTAATTACAAGATTTAAATAAATTTATATATAAAAAATATTTGCAAAAGAAAATCCAACAAAAATAATTTTTAAATTTTTATTTTACAAATATTAATTATTTAATTTAATTATGATCTTGTTTTAATTAGTTGAAATATTACTATAGTTTACTATCATATTAAATGTTGAATTATAACATTGTTCATAATTATAATAAAGTAATTGGAGATCTACGTTTTTTAAAAGAAGATAAAGATAAAGAAAGATAAAATCAAGTGGATGAATGTAATGTTTAAAATTAGAGATAAGTTTTTGGATAAAGATGAACTGAGTGTGGATATTATGTAAATGTAATCTTTTCATCCAATTAAAAATTTCCTCCTAGTCAGGAAAATTAGATTTCCACTTTCTCCATGAATTTTTTTTCAAGAAAAACATTCTTTGTCAGGAATCTTATTTTTTTTCAAAGTAATAACTAACACGGGAAGCGATTCTTAATCTAAAATTCTCAAAAGAAACCAAGAACTTCTGTTTTTGTTCTAAAAAAACTCAAGTTTGATTTTTAATGTAATTGAAAGAATTTCTATCTTTTTGAAAATGACTACAAGGGACATGGAAGAATCTGCCGTGATAAGCTGAATTACTACAAGGGAGATGACACCGAAAAATACAACACTATTATTTATATTTACTGGCTATCATTAGACGACACAGGAGGACAGACGAGAATCCTTCCAATACCCATAAACTCAGCAGCAAATTCTTCATCGTTTTTTCCCAGCATATCCTTTAAGCTGCATTTGATATCCCTTCCTTTCAACACCCAATATCTTGGCTTTATCTTCTTCTCTAGTGAATAGCTAAAATACCTAGGGTAATCCACCACATCTCTTACTGGCCTCTCCATTGAGTTCACAAGGAATTCTATTTTTGGCCTAAGAACCCCCTCTATACTATACCCAAGGAGAGGAGAAAATGTACGTACCATATATGCAATGTCTTTCTCTGAAAGACCTAACTTCATCAAGTACATTATCCTGCAGAGCATCAACAGATCAAATTACTAGATAATAAACAAAATGACACCTCAATCATTCAATCACTCCAGATGAGAAACAAGGTTCGTGTTTCACTTTTCTGTTGATGCGATGTAACAATTATGCAGTGGTCATGACTCATGATGCAGTCGAACAAATCAGGAAATCATTATTTTCTTTCATTTTTCATATCTAATGATCAAAGAAAACTGAAACTTGCACTTAACAATACCATGGTTGTATCATTCAAAAATCTTTTCAATAAGATTTTTTAAATAAATAAAATGTTTGATGCTTAGAGAAAAAATATGTTTGTGCCTATTTACAAAAACAAGGGAGATATCTAGAATTGTTTTAACTATAGAGGCATTAAGCTCATGAGCCATACTATGAAGTTGTGGAAGAAAGTTATTGAATATCGTTTGAGAAGGGAGACCAAGGTTTCTGTAAATCAATTTAGATTTATACAAGAAAGATGTATCATGGAAGTTATTTTCTTAATACGACAATTAATAAAAAGGTGTCGAGAAAAGAAGAAAGATTTACATATGGTGTTCATAGATCTTGAGAAAACATACAACAGGGTCTTAAGAAAAGTTTTATGGTGGACTCTTGAGAAGAAAAAAAATATCATTAATGTAATCAATGATTTGTATGATGGAGTTTTCACATGTGTGAAAGCTTGTAATGAAATATCAAGGGATTTTCCTATCACGTTAGATGTATACCAAGGTTCGACTCTTAGTCCTTATCTCTTTGCTTTAGTAATGGATGTACTAACAAAAGATATTTAAGAAGAAGTGTTGTGGTGTATACTTTTTGCAGATGATATTGTGCTTATTGATAAGACCAAAGACGGTGTTAATAAGAAACTTCAATTGTAGAAAAACACTTTGGAGTTTAAAGAATTCACGATAAGCCAAAGCAAAGACTGAGTATATGAAGTATGAGTTTTCACTGGTAAGAGATGGTGATCAAGACCTCGTGCATGTACTTGGTCAAGAGGTATCAAAGAAAGATGCTTTCAGACACTTAGGATCAATTTTGCAAAAAAGTGAAGAGATTGATGAGGATATAAATCATAGAATCAGAGCAGGGCGGATGAAATGACAGAGTGCATTTGGATTTTGGTGTGACCACAAAATTTTCCTTAAACTAAAAGGAAAATTCTATAAAACAGTTGTAAAACTTGCAATGTTATATGGAGCTGAATGTTAGTCAACACATAGGTAACATGAGCATAAAATAGGGATAGCAGAAATAAGAATGTTAAGGTGAATGTGTGGTTATATGAAGATTGATAAAATAAGAAATGAAGATATTCGACGAAAAGTAGTAGAAGTACCAGTGAGTGAGAAGGTGAGGAAGCATAAATTGAGGTGGTTTGAGCATGTAATGAGACGACCCCTGGATGTTCCCGAATGAACAAGAGTTTGTTATCAAGAACTCGACACAAAGAGAGGTAAGGTAGACCAAAACTTATCTAAGAAAAGGTAATTAAACAAGACTTCATGAAGTGAGATATAGATTGGTCATTGGCAGAAGGTGTGTCTTAAGACAAAATGGAGAAAAACTATAAGTTTGATGGAATGTTAGAATCTTAGTATCTCTATGTTCCAGACGATCCATTTTTAGTTCTTTTCCTCTTCATTTTTTCCCTCCTTCTTTCACATTTCTTTCCTTTTGTCTTATTTCCCTTTTTTCTTCTCTTTTTTTTTTAACTTCCTCGTATCTATCATTGGGTTCATCTACCACTGACCCCAATTAACTTAGATTAAAGGTGTTGTTGATGTTGACTAGAGTAAACAAAATATTGAATTGATCCATTGATTGGATAAGAGTAAACAAATATGATACTGGAGCAATGGTAAACAAAATATAAAAAAGATGAGTCAGAACAATACCTTTGTAGCAAAGTTTTGTCAATGTCAGAAACAAGTAATTCTGGATACTTTCTGACAACCCCAGGAAGGAAAGTTTTAGAAACACCAATTCTACCAACGAACTCAATCTTCCTTTGTAGAGTTTTATTAATGCTGGCAGCAAAAATTTCAGGGCAGCGAGCAAGTATTCTTCCGATAGTTTCTTTATCAAAATCCATATTTTCAAACAACAGAACAATCTGTACACAACAATGAGCAAGAGACTTGAATGGAAAATTTCCGAATATTATTTTCTATAATAAAACTGGACAGAGCGATACATTATATAGACTAAGCAGCTTAAATACTTTCCTAAAAAAGGCTAAACTTATAGTAAGCATTTCTAATAAATTACAATAATTATAAAGTAATTCGTGGGACTACTACAATGCTTCCCCTCAAGCCAGTGAATGGATATTGTACATCTATCATTTCCAACTTGCCATAAGGTCATCGAATCTCTGTATTACTTGATGCCAAGATAAGGTAGTTTGTAAAGGAAAGTGCCATAGCCACATTGCCGCCAAAGTAATGTTTATATACACCAAATTCCCAAGACCAAACACCCTTCTATCGTAAGCCTGCAACAAACCTCCGGGCCAACAAAATTATCTCCTCTCCGCTCGCCCCACAGCAAACCAAACAAAACTGACATATCCTCCTCTAGAAATGGACAGCTAAAAATAATGGCATGCATATTGTCATGAAGAACCTTCCAAAAGCTTAAGTTATCAATTTAAGACGCATGAATATTTTTATAACCTATCTAATTTGCTCCCTCACACAAGACCCCTTTGGGCTTGAAGGGAAGATAGTGCACAAGCCGCCTACCTTGTACCTTTTCTTATCTAGAAAAAATGGGTGAAGAAAGGATTTGAACTCTAGACCACTTGGTCATACCATATCATGAACATGCTATCTCAAAAGCTTACGAATGCTTCATGTTTGAAATGTTTAAACTGAGGTTTGACCCAAAGCAACAAGACACAAGCTTTTCCTTGAGGTGTCTTGAAAGTTGTGTCAACTACAAACCAAACACACACTACGTTGTTGAGTGAACATGCATAATGATTTTATACATTGATAACATCTCTGTCACATATCATACACTTGATTGAAGCTAAAATTAAATACCTGTAGAAAGTCTTTGGGCTTCCGCAATAGTAGTTGAGGACTTTTAGCAATAACCTGATTTAACTTTTTGTTTCGAACTCCTAGTTCAGCAAATTGATCCACCATCAACTTCAGCTTGCTAGTTGAACAACTCAATAGATGAGGGTGGCTTTCAATTGCACGGTCTATCTGTGTCTTTGGAACCTATAATGAAGCATTCTATTATTAGTCCAATGCTTCTATAAATCCCTCTTCCAGGATGGCCAGAGGTTGTTCTTAAATATGATGCATTAGTTCTTTCTATTTCAAGGTATAGACAAGTCTGTTCAATTTCACAATAGAATATGTTTTCATGAAAAAACTAAAAGTTCAAATTAATCTCCTTAGTTTGCTTCTAGTGATGATAAATCCAGTTACATATGCATCCAAAATGAAATGGACACATGCAACCATGACAGAACCTTGATAGAATATGAAAAGGCAAGGAGCTCCGTATAGTTCTCTTGAATACTTGCTGATAGAAGCCAAGGATATTTTAGCAACAGCTTAGCATAATCTTTATCAGGCAGGTCAATCTGCAAAATCATATAATAAAAAATTTATTAGATGAAGGTAGAAATTGAGATCAAAATGATGTGTGGAAAGTACCTACCTCCTTGAAGACGAGGAGTCTAGTTTGAAGGAGTTGAAGATCCCAGAAGAGAAGAGGAGGAAAAGCCAGTATTATGTTTGAGATGCGAAATGTGGGGATTCCAAAATTGTGGAGAAAATGGAGTATGGGTGTGAGGTGGTTGTCCACTGATAACTGAAGTAGACGAGGAAATGATTCGATTAAGGAACGGAAAGCGGCATGTTTGGAAGCCAAAATGCCAAGACCACCAGGCTTTGCTTGGAGCTTTTCGAAAAAGGACAGAGTGTGTTGAAGGTCTTCGTCAATTGAAATAGAGAGGTGGCGCATCATGAGGCGAATGCTTTTGATAAGCAAGTGATGGTCGGGAGTGGGAGAAAAGAACAAGAGTTGCTTGATACGCGTAACCTTGTGCATGAGAGATGGAAGGGCGTGAGTGTCAGCGGAGAGATATCTGGCAATGTTCATAGAGGAAGAGAGAGTGAAGCCCAGAGTCTCTAAGTAGGCAACTTTGCCCTTGTCCCCTTTTTGAGCGGCGATATGAAGAATCTTGTCCTTGAAGCTCAACCCCGCAAGCGCAATTTGCCACTGCTCCAAATCCCTCACACCTTCCACCAACATCTTCACGTACTCCGGTGACTTGGACGCGATCCACACCGAATCCTCCTCCGACACTCCCAATTCTCCAAGGTAACTTGAAACGGCCCTACGAGCTTCCTGCACTTCCCATTCCTCCGAACCACAACCACAACGCCAATTTGATCTTCTTCTTCTTGCTTTATCATTATCCACTTCAAATGATGGAGATATGGGAGGACGCGTGAATAACACGCACTTACTCAACTCAAAACAACCCTCAATCTTGTGTGCCAGTCGGACTGGGAACGCAACTGGGACAAACCAATTTGTGTGAATTTTAACCAACATCTTCACGTTACAACCGCCCCCTTCCATATCCTAAAACCCACTTTATATCTTAAACCCTATAAGCGGAATGGGCCCGGCCAACTTTGTTTTTACAACAATCCAACATAAAAGTTTTGGGGAAAGTAATCATCTTGCTCCTTGTTAAAACTCAGTCACAAATTAATTAGCATCTGAAAAATAAAAAATTTAAATTTAATTTATATAAATTTTGACAAATTGATCTTGGCCTTATTTTATTATTAAATTATAATATTCAATGATGAATTTGAGTTATATTCTTTAAGAACTAATTTAACATTAAGTTATAAAATTTATAGATCAATTTCTCATTAAATTATTTCCAAGATTAATTTATCACATTTTATATATTCAATGACTAAACTCGATTTTTTTTTTATCTTTCATGAATCAATTTATCATTGTCTAACACTTTCAAATAAAAAAATAAATATTTAACTTAAAAGTTTTTTTTAGAGAGAGGTGTTTGAAGAAATATGTTTAAAAAGTGTATTTTTAACCTTCTTCCTCCTTAAATTCTTGATATGCGATTTAGTTTATTTATTTATTTTCATATTTTTTATTTTCACATTTAAAAAATTTGTAATTTTAATCCAATCTATAATTTTATTTATGTTTTTCTTTATTTTGGTCCAATTGTACTTTAAATTTAACATATATATTCAAGATATTATCAGAAAATAACTTAATTAATAAAAATATAAAATAAAAGAAATAAATGTTTGTAAAACTTAATATTAGATCAAAATTACAAATTGAAAAATGCGAAAACTGAAATTACGGATCAAACTTAAAAATGGGCAGAAATTAAAATTTAACATTTATTTTTTTAAAAAAATCAAATATATTTGTTGGTCTCTTAAATTTGGATTACTTTGTTTATAATCCCCTAAGTTTAAATTTAATTTTTTAGTCTTCAATTTTGAAAATTGTTATTTTTAGTCTTTTTCATAAAAAATCTTAGAATAATATCAAGATGATTGAGATTTTTTTTATGAAAATAGACTAAAAGTAATATTTTTAAAACTTCAAAGACTAAAAAGAACTTAAATTTTAAAATAAGAAACAATTATGTCCAAATTTAAGAAACCAAAAATATATTTTATCTTTTTAAAAAACTATTATTATTTTTATTAAGATTTAATTACACTTTTATTCTCAACATTTTTACTTTTTAACTAATTTTTCCTTCAGTAAATTATTCTGGCACATTTAAAAATCTTGCTAATTGTGTCTGTTATCTTATCTATGTTAAACACTGACACATTCCGGAGGTTTTTAACTGCAACTAAACACACACATTTAAAATAAGTATTTTTAACATAATGGTAGCTAAATATACTCCCACTATTAAATTTTATTTTCTCCCTTTACCCTTCTGTTCTCGCTCCAGCCGGTCCGCCATCTTCGCTCTAAGTTCTCCAACACGCATCTCTTTGTTGCTGCCAAAATTACCTAGCTCTGCAACCTCCAGCCAGTGGCATGCTTCATGCTTGTAATGCGTGCTTGCATTTATAAAAATTCAGTACTATATTTTTTTACCTTTCCATATTTCTTAGTTTGCTTGTAATAAAAGAAACAAAAGTTGTCGTACTTTTTGTCAGGGTATAGAAATTAGAAATTGCAGAATTTACATTCTTTAAGACGGGAGTGCTTGGTTTGTATTCATGATCTGCGAGTGACTCCATTTTGTTTGGTTAATTTTTTATTTTTTTTTTGTGAAATTTCATTTGGATTTCTGTTGTCGTGAAACCAGTAGAATGTGTTGATTGTTCTTGTTCTTACCGTTATTTTTTCTCTTTTTTGTGCATGGTAGGTTGATCTTGGATGCTAATATTTTAATGTTAAGCACAGGTTTCTTATATAAGAAGTGCATCTTATTATGAAGGAACGCGTTCTGCCATGGAGGCTGTCTCCAGTGGAAAATTTCTTGAAGAAACCGTTTCTTCAGGTTAAGGAATCATTAAGAACCCCCAGTTGGAGATGGCCCAAGATATTTTCATAATACAAAAATTGCGATGCCCGCTCTACCTATGTTTGCACCCCACACAAGAAATAAGTTCTTGTTGAATGCGTACATTATCTCTAGACTCTACTGGTACTGGAGTTTAGTTGAGAATTGAGAGGGCCCCTGCATGCACGTTACATACACCGAAACAGACAAATTTGGCCTCGACTATGTAATGTTTAAGGTTTTCCTTCTGTGGGCGTTGATGGAGCAGATGAGCTTTCCGAACGTACAAGCAGCAGGTCGCTGATCACATCCTGCAACAAGATCATGGTATTGGAAGGCCGATATATACATATCATGATGAGAGCTAGAAATGAAGGTACGTACCTGATGCACGGAAGCTTCACTGTGGCTGGGTGAAGACGCAGTGCCTCCTAAAAAGATGGGCATGGTCATGGTCATGTTTTGTTCGGCAAAGTCTCTCAATTTATCTAGCTCTGGCAACACTAGTTTGGCGAGGTCTGGCCTATCTTTTCGCCTGAGTTCAGCACACTTGACTGCTATTTTTGCAAGGCACAAGGCTTGTTCAAGAGGCCAGCCAGTGACAGATGGATCCAGCATTTCGACAAAGGTGCCCTTCTCTACAGACTCTCCAGCATGGTGAGCCAATCCCATTGGAGGCCTGCCTGTCAATAATTGAAGAAATATGATCCCCAGAGAATAAACATCCGACTTCACACCAAGCATTCCTGTTTGCTGATACTCAGGATCAATATAACAAAGTGTTCCAGCTGCTGATGTCATGCAGCATTGTGTTACATTTTCAGCTACAGCTGGGACAAGCCTTGCCAATCCAACATCGCTTATCTTACTCACATAATTCTGGTCTAGCAAAATGTTGCCTGGTTTCAGATCACGGTGCACTAAAGGTTCAGGCTTGGTCTGATGCAGGAATAGTAATCCCGTCCCTATCTCTGCAGCAATTCGGAACCTCAGCTGCCAAGACAGAACACTCTTGTTCTTTTTTTGAAACAGACAATCTTCTAAGCTTCCATTAGCCATATATTCATAAACCAATATTCCATAGTCCGGACACGCTCCTAGAAGAAGCACCATGTTTGGGTGTCGCATGCTGCTCAGTATGTCAATCTGCATATATAGGATTACAAGTATTACTCCCACAACATATTTGGCTATTCATTTCATTCCTGGCATTATTAATAACTAGAGACTTTTAATTATGCATGCTTTTAGGTTTACCATGGAGATCCAAAATTTCCCTTCTCTCTCTACTCACTACATGATCGAGAAGTCTCCATTCCAAATTTCGAAAAGGAAAAGAAGAGAAAGACGTGAGGGGAAGTTTGAGATAGAAAAAAATGATGGGGAAAAGTAGAGACACTGTCCAACTATATGGATATCACTCTCAACTGATTTTTCAAGGTCTCATTCATGTGAACTAGACGCGACGGAAACATGTGATGCAGTTAAATACAAAAGTGGTTTAGAATTACTCATGTCCACTGGTTGATCACCTCTTGCTGAAACTGTGACTTCCCTTGAGCAGCATCTGGACGTAGAACCTTGACAGCAACTGGAGTGTGATCAAGGTAACATTTATAAACAAGGCCATAACCTCCTTCCCCTATTCTCTGGGATTCAGAAAAGAAGTTTGTGGCTGTTTCTATCTCCTCTATACAGTATCTCCTATATCTTACATCAGTTTGGGCTAGATTGTCCAGTAGCTTCCTCACTTCCTCTGCTTCTTTAAGAGCTTTAACTTCAACACTCGCTCTTCTATGTGTTTCCACCTCTGCAATTTTCTTAGATGCTTCAGCAGTTTCCATGGCTGCTCTACATCTTGCTTTCTCTTTCTCAGCAATTGCCATTGCAGCTTCCTGAGCCAATCGTGCCTCTTCTATTTTTTTTTCTTCCTCAAGTCTCTGGTGGCTCAACTCCATAAACTGTAGCAAACAAAGAGTAGTACCAGTTGAAATCGCAATAGCACGTTTATAGAAAAAGGGACTATATACTTTTCAGATTCTACCTTCTGCTGCGATATAAATGCTTCTCTGCATGCTGCACTGTACATTTCTATCGTTTGCGTTAACTCAAGCTTCAGCCTCCTCATATCAGCTTCTACTGCTTCATCCTAAATTATTTTAGCAAAAGTGGTTACCTTTAATGGTCACGTGTTTGAAGATATGCTCGAAAAACTAGAATTTTTAAAAGCAGATAGCATAACCTGCTAGCCATCGGATGGCTACTCTGATTAATTGAAAGAAGATATTCATAGCTAATCAATTGAAGTGGTGTATATAAAAAAGAAATGTGCTCACTCACCACGCTCTGTGATGAATATGAAAATGATGTTGTACAGCTTTCATGTGAGAATGACGTATCTGGTGAATTGGGGACATTGAACTTGAGTCCCAATTGGGTTGATCCAAAGCTATGATCTGAACTGGTAGAAAGTTGAGAAGTCCGGCCTGCGTCAATGTAGTCATAAACGGAGGATGAACGTCCACTGCTTGGCCTCTCGGAGCTTACAAATGATATGTCTGTATCTGATTCTGGCAAGTCCACACATGACATTCCACCCATGCCTCTTCCTCTTACAAATGGAGACCTGCTTCAAGGAAACCATATTGTTATGTTATTCTGGGCTAGGGATGGGAAATTTAATTGCTTTGAAGACTTACTTAAAAGATTCATCCACCCGGCTGTGAGGTTTGATTGATGTCCTGTCTGCAGCATGTATGCTTGTGATTAAAAAGTGCAATGCAAGGATAGATAGATGTCCAACAAACAGTTTAATACTATATATCACATAAACGAACCTCTAAAATTCATAGGTCTGGAGGGTATCTCTGAAGGTTGAGTTTCGACCCGGCTAATTAGATCATGTATATGGCTCAGAAGTGGAGATGTATGTGCAGCTGGGCGAGTAGCATTCCGAACTGAAGAGACTTTGCCCTTGGAAATGACAAACACGGTACAAAAGTCCGGCGCCCCCTTTGCTATGCTACTTGAAGCACTTGATGACTTAAATCTGCACAATATAGGTGCATAATTATATGCAGTTATGCATAATATAATGCCTTTGTTGGCTTCTGTTATGCAACATGGCATCCACCAGAGGACTCTGTCCGCTAATATCAAAATTATTCTCCTTTTAAAAATACTTATGAATCCAATCTTAATTAACTTGTTGGAGATACTGAATCTTACCGAATAAACCCATGCCTGGATGTTGCACCAACCACCAAGTTCTCAATTGCTGCATAAGAGACATACTCTGTTATTGCTTTCACAACATCAGTATCTTCAAATAGGAGGACATCAAGGCATTGTATCTAACAAAATATTTAACAGCAGTAAGTAATCAATGTGGGAACAAAAATCTTATGCCATGTTATTCTACTAATTTGAGTAAAAAGATCAAGGGGAAAAAAACTATCAAACCTACATCTTTGCGTGTACAATAGCAATGGAAAGAGAAAAACAGATCCTTGATAGTGCTATCAAGTTGGTAACCCTGCGGAGATGCAGATGAACTGCTAACGTTACATATAATGGCCTCGTTACCCCCTGTAGCAATGGAAAAAAATTATAAATGTTTTATGCTATGTAGTATGCAGTTACATTCCTCTAGTTTCTGTAAGAATCTTTGATTATAGAGGTCGAAATTTAATTTCTTAGTACCATTTTGTTTGGTTTAATTTATTTATTTTATATAAATTCTGCTTATAAAATTAAAATATTTACATAATGGAAAAGCATTTACTAATTCATTTTTTCTTAAATGTATTTGTGAATTTATACATTTTAATTTTACTGGAATTTTAAAATGACAATATTGTGTCACGTCATCAGCTTGGCCGCCTCAACTGCTCCACTGTCTTCTGCATTTTTCGGCAATGTTTATGTCTCCACCAATCTTGAGACCAAGGATTAACAACGACTATTCAGTACAAAAAATATTTATTATTATTAGAAATGGAGGTACGGTTAACTAGTTCATAATCTCACGGTTTGTTTATTTTAATTGACATCCAACGGTTTAAAGTTTAAACACCGTAGACCTTAGTAGAATTTGCCTGAAGGTTGAATCATCATCATGAACATCGTTCTCGAAGGTCTCAAAGGATGAAGAAGAGAGTATTGGGAACATAATGAAATGAATTAACAAGGGCCCGTTTTACAAAAAAAAAATAAATAGATAAATAGGAGAACTTACTAGAGACGGATGAGGATGTCCCGTGCAAAACGTGGATTAGAATAACAGTTTCACCTCTGCTAAGAAGACAATCAACAGCCCATTTAAGAGCGTATTGGCTTCCTTTATCCTTGTCTATAGCCACTGCCACTAATCCATTTCCTCCTCCTCCCTTTCTAATCCCTGATGCTTTAGGATTCGGAAGCCACATTTTTCTTCTTGTCAGCTAACACAGCTCTCATATCATCCCCACATTTCTCTTCATGTGCATCATAATAAATATCCTATTAGGTAAAAAGATTGTTGTACAAAATAGTTCTTAACCGAATGCCCAAAGCGATATATAGAAAGCCATCCCTAATTTATGGGCAATCAATCAAAATTTCCTTTTCTTATCCTATCTGTTAGAGGGAAACACACAAAAATTAAAACAAGTGCCGCATCAATAACGGAACTATGTTAGTATTTGGGGTTCTTTTCCCCTAACTTTTTGTATTTTCATAAAATAAATACTTATATATATGATATATTTATACTGAAGTAATTGCTTTTATTTAGTGAAATTTGACTTTAGACATAATAGTATTTAGGTGTCGATTTTTTTAAAAAAAAAATATTTTTCAAATATCATACATATATAACTTTTTTTATATAGTATTTAGGTGTCGTTTATTTAAAAAAAAACATTTTGTTATCTTTTTATAATCTTTATTTTCTAAATACATTTGTTGCAAAAATTAAATATTTTATTTCTTCTTTATTTCTCTTCTCTCTAACTTCATTCCTCCCATTTTTCACATCCAAATAAACTATTAACCTTTTCTTCTTTTCTACTTTTGTTGATATTTATTTAGTTTATTTTCTCTTCAATTTTTTTATGTACTTTATTTAATAGGTTATTCAAATTAAATAAGTAATACAAATCAGACTTTTTAATATTTATTTGATTTAATGTACTTTGTGGACATTACTAACACACCGACCCTAATCATCATGAATTTGGTTCCATCTTGGTAATTAAAATGCAAAGAGATGCTTGTTACATTGTTGGCAAGCATACCAATCAATGCAGTATTTTCATAAAATGAGTACAATATTGTCTTCATAAGGACTTATTAGTATCAAGCTAATTGTGTAATTCAATATTAGGCAAAGGAATGTATTGTTTTTAATGAATAAGTTCCATAAATTTAATTTTACATTCTAAACAAATAACCAAAGACAAAGCAGAATTTTCACAAATAATAAATCAAACAGTTGGTGTATAAGGGTTGAAAGCTACAATTAAACAAATTAGTTGGAGTATTTGGTGTTACTAGACAAACACCTCAATAATATTAAAAGTTTTTATCCATTTAATGAAAACTCACATATGTCTTTTAATCTTGATTCCTTAAGTGAGAAAAGTTAAATCACTTAACTTCACTCCTAATCCCTTAGCAAGTGTAGTTAAATGATTTAGTAAGATCGATAAAGAATGATTAAGAGACTAAAAAATTGAAGAAGTGTTCATTAGATACTATTCTCAAAATCTAGTTTTAAAGCATTTTTTTAATGACATTAAAAACCACAAGATAAACCAATGGTTGATCAAGTCACAAACTAACATTAAGAACAGAAAAATAATAATAAGATTGAATATTCATTAAATAGATAATGAGAATAATTGCATTATAGTTTCTAGTACACCAAATCCCCAATACAAGAAAGTTAACTCCCACTAACAATTGCAAGAATATGGGGAAAATGAAGAGTAAAGGTGAAGAAATAAAGAGACAATGCTAAAATGAGCTTCAGCAGCAAACGTAGAATCCTAGGACACTCTTATACTGATCCAATGAAAAGACACCTTAAATAGGTTGAGAATCTCTATTTTATTGCTCCTACATAAAGCATTACTCGCTTAGTGTGTTACAAAAATTACACTTGACAAACCGAGCTACTTGCTAAGCAAGCATACACTTACTAAGAGAATTATCGAAATCCCTAATTCTTCTTTTGACAAAGAGTTTTGTTCACTTGGCGAGTTCAAGTACTAACATGGTCTCTTCAACTTCCATCTTGCCACATGTTCTCTCTTCGGACGCCTTCTTCAATGAGCAGGTGAATTGACTCGCTATTCGATCAACTAAAATCTTCAGATCTTCAACTTCTCTTCCAGATGTACTAACACTTTGCAAAACACAATAAAAATTAATATTTTTTTAAAAATTAACTACACGAAACTAAAACTTACAAGAGCATTAAATCTTGCACTAAGTGATATCAAACTAAACAATTCTTCTTTACAATTTAAAAGATATAAGATCTTGGATTTACATTTTTGACCATTTCGAACTTATCATCTATGAATGTGTAATTAACCAAAATTTAATATACGTTACTCTTTAAGTATCACATAATTCAATAGTAAAATAAATAATATTTAGCATTTAAAATGATATTAAAAGTGTAATTAAGTTTGCTTAGACTTGTATAGTATTAACATATTCCTCTCTTTCTCCTTCTGACTGTAGTACTTTCGCTTTTTCTCTATTTCACACACTTGATCACATACTGATTTTAGAAGAGAAGTGCTCGGAAGTTATTCAATATGAATTAATTGGTTGTAGTCTTCATTGAATATCTCAAATCATTTTAATATATATTTAAATTACTCATAATTAAGCCTTGAGCTGATTATTTATATATGGATTGTCCAACTAAAATTAGTATCACACATGGTCTTACCGGCTGTTTTAGTTTGTATGGCTGTCCTACTAGTATGGTCGACAAGCCTTTATGCAATCACCATTTGGAGAAATCTTATATTTGAATGGATTTGTGGATCTCAGATCCATGAGTCCAGTTTAATGATTTCTAGAACTTTTTTGCGAATTAGG
Source organism: Glycine tomentella (assembly GCA_007407185.1). Lineage (NCBI taxonomy): Eukaryota > Viridiplantae > Streptophyta > Magnoliopsida > Fabales > Fabaceae > Glycine > Glycine tomentella. The sequence continues at coordinate 67,811 of PYAF01000511.1, read as the reverse complement.
CACCCTTTGCGTCATCTCCCTAGAATCACAAGAATGGTTAGAGGGGGAAACCTATTTAAATAGGCATGTTAAACTCAAACATGTCAGGTACCACGTTACTATAGCTCACCATACTCTTGAGTTTTCTTCGAGTTCTGAAGATCTCTAACAAACATACTCTCTAATTAACATTAACAATATATAAAAGCACATGCCTATAGTTGTTTCTTTATATAAAAAAAGTCAATATATTGATCACAATATTGTGAGAATAAATATAAGATAATGAAAAGATACTTTGGTACGTTTGGTTAAACTGTTGAAAACTTATAAGTTAAGAGTTGAAAAATTAAAAGTTAATCTAAAGTTTATAAATTAACTGATTTAATTGAAAATGTTTAATAGGATAAATTGATAATTTAACTAATAAATATCAAATGGTATAAAATAATATATTTAATATTTCTAATATTTGTGATGATGTGATCGTGTGATACGTTTGCCTTTATCATATGATCAAACATTTTATTGCACAAATCACCAATTCATAGGAAACTTTTTTTCTTTGACCGAAGCAGATCCTGTGAATAGAAAAATAAGAAACTTAGTATTGCGAAAAAACACAATTGCAGGGTGCGCATCATCAATTCAATTGTGCATAAAGTTTAGTTAACAAAATGGAGAATTTTTACTTTTAAGAATTAAATTGATAAAATAAAAATTATATAAAAATAAATTATGTCATATAATTTTAGAAAAATATATAATAATTTAACAAATAATTATAAAATTGATATGATTCAGAATTTTTAACCTTAAAAATTGATGTATTAATGATTATTGTCAAATTGATTGTGATGTGTGTTGTGTATATGTAAAAACAAAAAAAAATTAAATACCAAGATTTGTTTACAGATAACAAAAAAAAAAAGAGAATTTTTAAATTGAATAAAATGATAAAAGAAAATTTCAAATAAAATAGCAAAGATAAAATTAAAAAAAACATAAATTATAAACTAATTTATTTTTCATAAATTACTTGAATTATTAAAATAAACTTATATATCAAACAAGTTTATTTTAATCTAATTAACTTATCTAATAGCGAATGGTGAAATATTTTCAGGACTCAATCCCTTTAACCTTACTAATCATATACTACTTGTTAGAAATTAATATTTTTTTTAATACGTGCGAGTTTTGCACAATGACTAGCACTAGAGATTTAAAATTGTGAGAAATGTTTATACAGAGATTTGTGAAATTAAGAAAGAGGTTGCCTAATTCCTAACTAGTTCTATATGGAGAAAGTAAAAATACAAAATGGTTCAGTTAGAGAAATGACTAAAAAGTTATGTTAACAAGAGAAACAGATGGAGACAAAAACTAATTAATCAATTAAAAGAATTTAAGATTAATTAATAGCATATGTTCATCTTCATGGGGAAAGCCACCTTCTAGAATATAATCACACAGCTCTATAAGCATTTCTTTCGGTGGTGATGAGAGTGGAGGAGTATTCTCCAATAATAACATCATTTTCAGTCTCTTTCAAGTCTTCAACTTGCTCAAGAACTTCCTTGATATCTAGCCTTCTTTCCACATTCTCCTCACAACAGCTTAAGCCAATCTTTAAAAGTTTGAGCAATTCAGCTTTACTATTTCCGATTCCTCCCATCTCTACGTCAAACACGTCAGTGGTGCGCTTCTCAGTAATCATGGTATTTACCCAATTGGCTATGTCAGAATCAGTATTATGCCTAAATGTGAGATAGTTTTCTGGGAATTTGCCGGTCAAGATCTCCAGTATCAGAATTCCAAAACTCCACACATCAGTCTTCTTTGTAATGCGACCAAGTTGAGCATACTCGGGAGATTTGTAAGGCATGATGATTTGTTGGGCATGGTCAAGGTTGATGACGGGACTGAGGGCATAATCAGTGAGTAGGGGCTCGAAGGATTCATCCAAAAGCACGTTGGAAGATTTGATATGACCATGAGGCACAATCACACTTGGGAGGGAAGTGTATAGGTGAGCCAAACCCCTGGCTACACCTTTCACGATTTTCAAGCGAGTGGGCCAATCAAGTCCTGGCCTTTGATAGTTACGATTACCTACGTAAGTACATGAAATAATAATACAAAAGATGATTAATTACTAAAGTATATACAAACAGACAAGGCAGTTGATATATCAGTAACTAATGAAGTACGTACCATGAAGATGGCTGGCCAAGCAACCGTTGTCAACAAAGGAAGTGAGTAAAAACTTTTCGTCTTTTCGATAATAATAGGCGAGAAGAGGGAGAAGATTGGGATGGTTGAGGTTGCCCAGCCTTCTCATGTGCTCGTGGAACTCATCTCTTGGGACATTGTTCATGTGCTTGTACCTCTTGACAACAACGGCTTGACAGTCCAAAACCACGGCCTTGTAGGAAGACCCAAAACCGGCACTTCCTAAAATTTCGGCGGAGGCCTTTAGCAAATCCTGCAAGTCAAACTTGGGTTGGTGATGGCTGAGGAATGTCAGTTTGCCAGCTTGTTCCCCCCTCTTGGAATGGCCATGGCCACCACGATCTGATGATGAAACCTGCCTGGGACTAGCATCATAGTGATCCGCTAGGCTTTTAGTTTTGACATAAATTGGAGGAGCGTATTTTTGGGAGGCTTGGCCCTGCAACGTATGATGTTTCTGTGACCTCAACCGACATATCACCAACAGGACTGCAACCAGGATGATGGCTACTACCAATGCTATCACGATCACAGCAAGTAAAATTTTTAGAAGGCGCATTTTTGACGTCTCTGGGGATCCCCTTTGGCAGTAGTCGTTGGTTAGGGGAGGCCCGCATAGTCCTGGGTTTCCGCTAAATGAGGAAGCATCGAAGGTGCTTAGATTGGCCGGGATGGGTCCCTCTAAGTCATTGTTAGACAGGTTGATAATCTTCAAACTTTTATTGCGTTGAAATTGGGGGATTTGACCTTGAAACTTGTTTGAGTCGAGCCTGAGGATGAGGAGACTGGGCAAGGTGGCAAGAGAGGAAGGAATTTGACCTGTGAACTCGTTGTTGGACAAATACAGTTTCCTCAATCTATGCAAACCCGTAAATACATCATCTGGTATCTGTCCGGAGAAATGATTATAGGACAAGTAGAGGGCCTTGAGATTTGGTAGCATCTTCACATCAGGCAAGGGACCCACAAAGGTATTGTTCATTAGGCTAACCGTTCGGAGAGCGGGGATTGAACCCAGAGACTTTACGTCGATGTTGCCTGTTAGGCCCATGTTCTCAAGCCTCAACCCCCAAACCCTGTCATTCATACAAAACAGGCCCACCCAGTTGGGGATGTTGCCAGAGCACGGAGGCTTTCGGTTTATCGATGGGTCCCAACTACTAAGGGCTACCACATTTCTCAAAGAATCCCGGAACTTCAACAGTGCCTCGGCATCTGAAGACATCGCTGATGTGCACGAACATGATATTAATATTAAGGTGAACCACAACTTGACTACATTATTTGATGGTGCGCGCTCGAGCGAAACAGAGCGCGCGCCCATTACCATTGAGTGACAATCAAAATGATAATGACAGGATGAAAGAGCCAAAACCCACAAGTCAAGATTCAACTATATGCCATTCTTCGATCTCTTTATTATTATTATTATTAATATTAATATTATTATACAGCACCATCTCTGATCATTAGTGGCCAAAGGCCAATGGCGATGGAGCTATTAGGGGCTAGTAAGAACAGATCCAGAACAGATGACAGAAATAAGCGGAGAATGTGCTAATTTTTTTTATTTTTTTTTGCGTCTCATGACAGCTTAATTTTGGGTGTTCTCACAAGTTGAGCTGTTTGCGCGAGAGGTCTAAGGAGGTCCTCTGATTTTGTCCCCTCTTTCTTTTCAGCGTATGTAATTTAAGATACCAAACCGTGTCCTTTGGCTTAGATTGCAATTGGATTTTCCAATTCCATTATTAGATTCGTATGTATTTATTTAACTAGTATAATAATTTGTCTCATGCACGGAAATGTTAAAATTTGTAATTTATAATTTTTTATTATATTTTTTAGTTTAAAAAATCATTTGTTCTAGTTTCTTTTTAGTAGAAATATATATATATATATATATATATATATATATATATTTCAAAATATTTATGTTTATTATATAGGCTATAATGTTTTTAGTCTAGATATATGTTTAAAAAGTATTTATTTTAAGTTTTATTTTTTACTTTTTATTTATAATTTATATTCTAACAAATATTCATGAATATTTGTACCAACAAATATATATACTCCACCTGTTCTTATTTACATGACATTGTCAATAATTTTTTTAAAGATTTCATTTGCTCTCTCTTGTATATTAATTATTTTTAACTAAAATACACTGAATTATATCTTTTCTCTTCTATAAAGATTGAAGAAGATGGATAAGTTTTCAATAAAATTAAAAATAAATTTTAAAAAAATATTATAAATTTAATGTTAATAACTAAGTTAACTAATTAGTTACCTATGTTTTATAATTAAGAATGAAGAGAGTATTTTACTTTTTATTCATAATTCATATTTTACTTTTTTTAGTATAATAAGATTCTGATATTATATATAATTTCTTTTAAAAAAAATTGTACTCAGATCCATATTTGCATGGACAGTAACAACATTAATCCTTGTATTTTTTTTCTCATCTCGTGTTTTTGAAAACATAAGCATAATCATAAAATATTAATCATAAAGCATATTAGTAAAAAATTTGAATTTGGATTTTTGAAATAAATAAAAAA
>PYAF01000511.1:28051-62930 GCA_007407185.1 Glycine tomentella | reverse complement strand
TTTTATGAATTTTCTTATTTTTCTTTAAAATTTAATTAATCACTTAACGAAATAAATATTATTATCTTATTATGTTTTCCTATTTCTTTATACGTACCCCCGTGTTAATATAAATATTTGTAATTCTAGGATCAGGAACATATTAATTTGACTGATTATCATTGAATTTTTAATTAGTGTTATTAATAATGCCAATAATTTTAAAAGAACTAAAATTTATTATTACACAGACCTTCAATATTTAGAATTTTAGTGATGATGTTTATGGCAACAACAACAAAAACAAATTTATAATGTTTCAGATGTATAAAAATAATGACTCGTATAAAATATAATTTTAACTATAATTTTTAAAACACTTTATACTAATTCTAAAAAATATTTTTTTCTGGACTGAAATATAAATAAAAAATAATTACGTGTGATAAATTAAATAAGCAAATTTTAACTAACTTTTTCTTATTTAATAATATCATATTCAAAATATTATTCATTCAATTAGATATTTATTTCCAACAACCTTATCTCTTTTTTTTCCTATAAAAATGAATTATATTTTATTGAGACTATCAAAATTAAATGATGTTATCTTTTTTCTTAATTATTTAAATCAATTTTTTTCTTATATTTTAGTTCAAAGTGTGTATTTCTTAAAATTCAAATAATTTATATTGATTGCTTGTTTTTAATAATATAAAATAATTTTTAAATCTGATTAGGCCCAATTTAAATATATTCATTAAATTTGATTTTTTTATATTAAATATGTGATTGAATATAATTTTAAAATTTTAAAAACAAATTAAGAAAAAATTGACAGAAGTTAAGGACGAATTAATTAAAAAAAAAATTGTGATTGAATTTGAATTCAGTTTATAACTGATTTTGTAAAATAGAGAAATTAAATATTTCAATTTAGATATAAGGTACTAAAATGGATTTAAAATCGTAGAGAGGTCAAAATTAAGATTTAGCCTTCCTTTTATATCTCATTTAATGGATATATACCGGTCACTCACTGTACATTAAAACATCATTGTAATTGCACCCTACGTAACCTTGACATCAAATATGTATAATATTATTTTTAGAAGTGTAACCGGATCGGACTAAAAAATATTAAAGCTATATTAAAAATCTTCTCCACTATACTTTCCCTCCCGTTAGCCCTAAACTAAACATATTTTGTGTTATCAAGTTACACTATCATGAAATCAAGATAATCCCTACTATAATGTGGAAATAGAGGGATCCATCCACCTGTCCTTGAGTATTTTTTCCCACACAAAATTAGTATCAAAATACACATTATTATTATTATCATTATTATTATTATTATTATAATTGTTGTTTCTTCTTCTTAAAAAAGTACACATAACAATTATAATTAATGTTATAAACCAAACAGAAATTGAATGTCTATCATCATCACTTATAAAAAAATTACAGATATATTTGAACATAGTACTAAATTACACAAGGAAAGTATACATGGGCAAATAAGCATTTACTGAAAGAGTGACTACTTAGTTTTTGTTACTACAGCATCGCTTATCAAATTACAGATGTCTGAGCATTCCACCAAACTGCCCAAGGAAATAAATGCTAATCAGTAATAGAAACTAGAAAGTACTCAATTAGAAAATAATTATTATATTAAAAATAAGAAATTTATTTAATACTAATATTTAAATTATTTAAAAGCAACTAATAAGATGTATTAAATATTTTAAAGCACTGCTTAGATTTTTTTACATAATGATTCCATTTATAAGAAAGCAATCTTTGACATAAGTATTTTATTTTATTTTTCAAAACTACTATTTTAAAGACAAAAATAAGTATTTATTATATAAAATAATATTTAGTTTGCATGTTGCTTAATAATAAGTCTAGAGAAAGTTGATTTTTTTTATAGCATATGAAAAAATCATATTTTTTTTGTAGGCAAATAACATATATATTGATAATAAAAAACGAGGTAGAAGGGTCACAAGACATGCCCAAACTAGCCCGAAAGAGTTACAACGCACACACCACCATCAAATCATAAAAACGGCCCCCACTGAAGCAAGTATCCCTACCAAATTGATATACTAAACTGAACCATATAGAACAGACTACACATTGCCCAACACAAAGACGCCAAGACAACTGATACACCCACCGAAAAATGTGACTGCAGCCCACGGATACAACATAAGATTGGAGTCAAAGTATGATATAAGATATTGGCTATCCCTCCATATTTTGCAAATAGAGGCCAAGGCTATCGACCCATTCAAAAGACGAACAAGGAAATCCCTGAACTCTTACTTTTAGCCATGCCAAAGTTCTGAACCTAACCAGAAGGTCCTCAAAAGCCAAAACAGCATTATTGAAGACTATACCATTTCTGAACTGAAGACCCATATAGACCATAAAACACAACCCAAATGACTTGCCAAGCAGCTGAGAAGTTCATATTATGACTAGACACTAAAACAACTCAATCACAATATATAAGAATTACGAGTTAAGTTCAAGTTGCTTCACTTTTTATCGATAAAAATACTGTAAATTGATAAGCTTAATCATTACTAATTCTGTTGAGATAAAACCTTTGATGGGTTCGATCAAACAACTATTAACATCGAGGAAAGATAGTATCTCGCGATCCTAAGGCCATTTACAAATACCTTATGTCATGAATCGTGCAAGAGCTGAAGGGCATGATTCCATACGAAGGTAGCAACAAACATTCCTATGTATGCACTCATTTTTTGTATTTGGACTCCCAAGCCAGAGCACACATTGATTTGAGTAATTGAGTGTTGGAGAGTCTTTTATATGTAACCAACCTTGCCCTTTTAAGAAAGAAATGAGAAGGACCCAATTCCCAAGCACTTGCGGAAAATTGGTTCTGCATACAACTCAAACTTCTTCCTAAAAATCTTCCACAGTAGTAGTTTGCTTCAAACCCAAAAGCAATTCAAAGGGATTTTGCATCATTGAAGGTTGGAACCTTCTAAATTCTATTGGCAGTTCTGAAACACTCCCATGATGGATTTGTCATGTAAGACTCCCATCATGTAATTTCTCCTTCTCTATTACCCCTTTAATTTGAAAATATCTTTCCATCCTATTCACCTTCACCCACCCATAGCCATCATCTCTAGAGAACAAGGGAATCTACAACCTCCTCCAAAGCTCCTCTTGATGTTCATTTGACGATCTCCCCATTGACCTACCTTCGTGGGCCACATTTTATGATGCCCTTGAGGAAGCTAGATCTGTAGTATCCCCCACAATTTGAGTGAGGCTCTCCAATATCTCTTCAATCTTCTTGAGCCTGGCTTCTTGAAGCTGTCTGTGTGTTTCTTGAATCTCCCGTTCTGCCTCCATCTCCTTCCTCAATGACTCAACACTTTTCTCTAAAGATTCCAGACATCCCTTCATTCTTGTGCGCACTTAAAAACTTAAAAGATAGCTGTTGGGGGGCGGGGGCACCCAAGCACTTAGGGTACCCTCCCATCAAAGCTAGTTGTCAACGGGGAGAAGCAAGCCACTTAGGTACTCTAGATCATTCACTTAAGGAAGAATGAGAAAACATGTGAAATAGATCCGCTCAGCTTAAACCTGGCGCATTAAGCAAATCTTTTATACAAATCCACCTTACACAATTGGTGCCGTTTGCGGTAAATGCGAAAAACTTGTCTTATCTCCCAACATGTAGTTGTGGGTTTCTGTAGCAATTATTGAATACCATGTTGAACAAATACGCCACATGAACTAAAATTCTACTGGCCACAGCTGTCACTGAAAATTAACGACTGGCCTAAACTAAAATTTAACCAGACAATAATAATTTAAGTAATGTGATACTACACGCTATATCAAAGAAATAATAAAAATCGTAATGCATCTTAAAGTTTGAATTTCATTTCCCCTTTCCAAAAAATAAAACGAACAAATATGTATCAGTTGAAAATTTCAGTTGGTACAAAAAGCGAAGTGTTAATTTTATCAGCAATGATCGCATCAAATTAGCACGCAACACAAACTATAGCAAATAGTTGAAGTGATTTACCAGTATTGACGAGTTCGAAACCCTTGCTTGAAAACAACCAGAGGTCTGAAAAACCCATTTAGATAATTACCATATCTAAATAGCGAACGTTTAATATCAAATATGAAACTAGGAAGTTTATTATGTACCTTATCACGTTAAAAGGGCCTTCTCCAGGAGAGCCATCTCCACCTCGGATGCAAGTGGTGACACACTTGATCGTGCATGATTCCGCTTTCCTTGACTTTGGTTTCTGTATTCTAGCTTTCTTGCAATCTTTTGGCAACGTGCACTCACCGGACAATGTCTGGGGTATGTTGGATAGAGTCTCGGGTTCATCAGCTGCAGCCACAGAAGCTATCACCGCAGCGGTTGTGAGCAAGGTAGTCAGTGCCACACTGCATGCTCTACTGAGTCTCACACTCTCCAATTTGCAGGTGATGCTTCTCCTCCCAGACCCACTCAATTTCGGGGGGCTGCACCTATCCTGCCAATTGCTCTCACCATCACGTACCCACGATCCACAGTACACCGATAAACTTGGGCCATAGATTACCATTATCTTAAACTACCACCATATTATCTTCTTTTCCCTTTCTATACGCTGCGCTTTCGTCCGAAACGCAGAAGAAAAAAAAATATAAAAACAAGTATTTATAAATATTTACTAACTAATGAAGTAAAAAAAATTACTAAAGAATAAAATAAGTTTAAATATTTTTAAAAAATATTTTTATTTATTCTTGTAATTTAAAAAAATATTATGATGGCAAGACAACTAAAGAAAGTAAAATTATTTTGTTTATTAATAATAAATAAAATATATTAACATTAAAATTAAGGCAAGTTATGTGGGGTATTATATATTTAAATAGAGTTTTAAGTAATTTTATAATAACGAGTAATAGAAAATGCCCGCAGACACATGTACCTTTTTCCTTGTTTGGATGGTTTTAAGTTTCATTTTTTTTAGTTTTTAACCGAAATTTGAAAGAAAAAAGAATAAAAGGAGTTTAACAAAAAAAATCATATATAATTATTTTTAATTGAACTTTTAAAATAATTTTAATTTGTTTCTTGAAAAAAAAGTGTATTATAATTTTTAGTTTTAAGCTTTTAGAAGATGTTTCATCCTTTTATATATTTTCCTCCCCAATTTCTATCTCTCTTGTCTTCGCCTTATATTCAATCTTTACTGAAGGTGGTATGATGAGTTAGACAAGTTAATCAACTTGACCCAAACCTACTTGACAAAATGAAGAACTTGTAACATCCCAAAAGTTATAGGATAATTAATTTAATATATAAATATTAAGTATTTAGGTTTTAACTAACCAAATAAGTTTAAATATAAGAAGCCAAGAGTAAATGGGCCATTTAGAGATCCAATAAGGAATTAAACTAATCAATCATATGCTCACACACCTTCACTTTTGACCTGTAGAGAAAGAAAAAGAAAAAGAAAATACAAGGGAGCGAAGTAGAAAAACAACGAAAAATGACAACTAGGCAGTAGAAAATTTGTGACTCTCGTATTGAGGTGTGACTCTCGTGTTGAGGTGTGTAACATGTTCCCCTTCCTCTGTTATTAGTGTTATTTGCTCTTGTATGTTTCCCCTACTCTTTTTGTTAGTTGTATGCATTTACTTTTACATGATTCAATAGCATTTCCCCACGAATTGATAGACTAAAGATAACAAAAGGACTTAGTGATAAATTGTGTAATTGATCGGTTAAAAATAGAGATTTACATGTGTGTACTTTGTATTGACTAGAATATCTATTGATTAATGAATTAGAAGACCATGAGGGCCTCCATTCATTCATATCGCACAATTAGAGATTTGCTAGAGCACGACCATGTTGAGATTTTCATGATAGGATTATATAATAATCACTTGTCCAATGAAAACTTCCATGGAATTTTTTACCATTTTATTTATTACACCCACGTTAAATTATAATCTTCTTAATTCATTCAAATTAACTTGAAATTTTAAAATCCTTTCAGTCCTAACTTAATTAAACTATTTCTGACCAAAACAAATTATTTTAATTATAAAATTAATTTAAAAGGATAAACTGCCGTTGTTCATAATTTTTCACTAAACACTTACAATTATCTTATATTAATATAAAAAATGTTAAAATTCAAATCTAACTTGAAAATTTATTTTACCACATTTCATAATAATTTCATGGTAACATAATTATCAATTATAAAATATTCAATTAATCCTTATAGTTGTCTTTATTTAATTTTTAATCACTATACAAGAAATATTTGTTGTTGCTAATACAATTTTTTGTTATTCTAAATAAGATATCACGAGTATCCCCCAATCCATTAGATTAGAGATTAATCTCGTTCGTTATGCGTGACTATCGCTGACCCAAATTTTTTTCACATACAATAGAAATCAAACACAAATTCTTCCACTAAATAGATCGTTTTCACTTATGGGAATGCAACAAGACCTTTTAAGTTGGCTAGTACAAATTTCTGAAACTACTAATTAATTATTTAATCTGTAAATAAAAGGGTACTACAGAAAGTGTCAACCTTAAAAAAGACGAGGACAAAATGCGACAACAGTGCCCCCCGCAAAAAAAAAAAAAGTAGGATACTTTTGACAAATTAGAACTATAGTAAATTGCCACACAATGACCATTAGAGATAACACGAGAAGCTGACTATATCAAAGAATCATCAAATCGACTAGCATACGAAGACACCGCCGTTATACCCAGTTGGACCTGGATAGTTAGTCCAGGCATCACTAGTTGGTTGAACTCTGTGATCCTCATGGGGACAATCAGGTCATGCATATAGAAACCATCCACGCACAGCTGGTCAAAGTATGGTTTCCAGCCGGGTGTACACGGGTCTATTTGGACCAGATCTGTGGCATTTTTTAATACGATCCAATTAATTTGAATATGTTTGGATCCAATGGAATTTTTCCTAGTTTAAGTTTGCAATCCAAGTGAAAAAATACAATTAAATTGGGCTGGGCTAAAATGCCCAAACTCTAAAGGTTAACAAATATTAAAAAATAAAACATACTAAGTAATTTGATAGATTGGATTTTCAAAAATGAAATCCGTAATGCAATCCAAACAAATCGGATGTGTAATTTTTTAATCCGATCCAATCTGGAATTTTCAATTAGAATCAATTCGGATTCACCAGATTGTCAGATTGATCCGGATCCATGTCGAGCCCTAGTTTCCAGCAGCATCTAACTGGAGAACAGGCAAAGCTAATGTCTATATTTGTCAGGAGCATTCTTCCATCACATCCCATATGTACATGTCCAAACATTAAAATGCTCATCCAGAACTGTTGGCAACTTCTGCAGCTCTCTGCCTCATCATCTCCATTACAGCAGCTCTTCGCCTTGAATCAGACTGTTGCTGCAACCTCCTTAAGTGTTCTTTTAAATCTCTGATTTAACCCAAAAAGAAAATGTTATACACGCAAAATATATAAACAGTGACTTGAGTAATTGCAATGCCTAAGCCTGACCCACAAACCTGCAACGTGGTACATGGCATTCAGATTCCTTGCAAGCACGAGCATGGAGTTGAAGCAAATACCACATTTTCTTGCATAGAACACAACCTCCAGAGGCACGGATTTTGCAATGCATCCCATGACGAAAAAGCCCCTTCACCTTGCGGCAATTTGGATATTGGCAGTGGGCAGAACGACATTGAGATGCATGCACAAGAAGATCAAGCATTTTTCTTAACTGTAAATTAGAAATCCATTTACATCAGACCTTATAGAGAGAAGTGCAATATCACCACTAAGCATGGTGAATCGGTGATAAAATGAGATTGAAAGTCAAAATCATGCATTAACATTAAAGAATTCAATAGTAAGCAATTGCTATTATCCCACGTAAATAACACGATATTTCATACACCTCCCCCCTTCCTTCCCAAAAAAAACTTGTCAATTCATTGATAATCATCACAAAAGTTCAACAAAAGGGACTTGGAGGATGGTTGGCCTTGGAAAGGCGACTTGTCAAAGGAATACATGGTAAAAAATGCTTACTATATGCTACAAAGTCAAGAGGCAGGGGAGAAACAACATATTTTTCGTGTGCTGTGGAAGTTAAGAGCACCTTCACAAGTGTTGAACTTTGGGGTCTTCCTTGATAGGATTCTGTATCTAGTGAACTTGGCACGTAGGAATGTTGGTGGGATTAACAGAGATCAAACATGTTGCATTTGTAATTGTAGGAAAAGCCACCTATATTGTGGTCACCCATAGACAGAGGGATGTGTTGAAAGTCTTACATGGTGGAAGCCGTGAGCAAAAGGGAGACATTTTGAAGTCCCACATTGATAAAAGATAGTGTCGATATAGACTATATAAGTAGGGAGCAATCCTCCCCTTACAAGTTAGTTTTGTAGGATTGAGTTAGGCCCAAATCCACTTTCTGACATGGTACCAGAGCCTATCTTAAACCCATTGATGGGCCTCCTATGTTTATCACACTACAAGCGGATAGTCTTGAGCGTGAGAAAGGGTGTTGGAAAAGCCACCTAAATTGTGGTCACACCTAGATACAGGGGTGTGTTGAAATCCCACATTGATTAAAGATAGTGTTGAGATGGACTATATAAATGGGGAACAATCCTCACCTTACAAGCCGATTTTATAAGATTGAGTTAGGTTCAAACCCACTTCCTGACAGTAATCAAGATGTGGAATCTACAATGCACCTCTTCTTTTCTTGTAAAGTATCCTATCAAGTATGGTTGCAGTGCTATGCATGGCTAGGAGGACAACAGGTTCTGCCACAAGATAGTATGGCCCATTTATGGAAGCATGCAGGGGCTGCCAAAGGTAACAGAAGAAAAGGAGCATGGTGGGTAGTGTGGGCAGCAATGAGTTGGTCCATTTGGCTTGAGCGGAATCATATTATTTTCAACAGTCGAAGATGTGATATTCAACAGTTATTTGAATCTGTCAAATGCAGGTCATGGGCTTGGTTGAAGGCAACAAATGAACAGTTTTCACCATCTTTTTATGAGTGGCAAATGGATCCGTGCTGGTCGTTAAAACATATTCTTTGTTTTTATATAGCTTCAGTTTTTTATGGCTTCTGGTGTTGTCATATACAGCTGTTTTTATTTTGCTACAGGGTACACATTTTACAGTGGGTCAAGGTTAGTTTCCAGATGTGGGTCTTGGTGTGGTTTTTGGTTTCACCGTAATAAGATTGTCTTTCATAACGACAACTTCAATGGCCCTAAACTGCTGGAGGACGCACTTTTCTTCTGCTGGTCTTGGCTAGTTAATTTGGAGAAAGGACTCAATACTCCTTTCTACCATTGGTCTAGCCATATTAGAGAAGGTTTTTTGTATGTTAGGGGGGCCTAGCATCTGTATTTTTGGCTTGGATGTGAGCATGTCCTAAGTCTGATCTTTGGCATATTTTTCAGCCATGGACAGCTATGGTTTTCAGGGGAGGGTTTAGAATGTATTATCTCCTTTTTGTCCTAGCTCTTAGTCAGAACTCAGTTGGCTTTTTTCTTCTGTGACCTAAGTCACCTAGGTTCTGCTTTTGTCCTTGCTAGGTTGTATACCTTGCAGTACTACTTGTACTGTGTCTTTATTTCTAATATATATATTATCTTTGCTGATAAAAAAAAAAAAAAAAATATATATATATATATAAGCATGCTCATTGAAACGACACATACAGGAACAAATAAAATCTCATACAAACCTGTAATACTCGAAGTTGCCTTGCTTCCTTGTTCTGAGCATCACGATCTGCCATTGACGGGTGATTTGTCAATTTATGAGGATGATCAGCACCACCGTCCTTTTGATAACAAGCATTGCACACATCATATTCAGGGCAAACTTCACAACGCCAACCTTGGCCTGTTTCTATGTCAAGACGACAAATATTACATGTTATAACAAATGCAGGAGCAGTTGGATTATGAAGATGATACAAAATCATCATAGAGGAATGCTTGGCCCGCCTTAGAGTATCATACTGATAATGATTTCCCTGGCAGAGACTCAGAAATGCCTGCCTGGTGTCAAAGAATTCACTCTCAAGAATCTCGTCGTTGTCCTTTGTATCGGCAGGTACATCAGTAATTTCTACCTGCAAGAACATACAAGGTACGAAAAATTCCAATATCATTTTTTACTGATTGTAGCTATCAAAAGAATACATCACATCAAATTTTGAGCTCCATAATTTATCTGATTCATTAGTTATGCTGATACCAAGGTAACTCACAGTCAAGCTGTACTTAAAATTAATATGACACGGGGATGATATGACATTAATGACACAAAAATGAGGATACCAAATTTTTTTAATAATTCAAAATAAGATACATGAAGTGTTGACAGCTGTATGTAAATTTAAATTTTAAATAAGGATCCTAGAAGATATAGGTAGTTAAAATCCAAATCAGATTATCAAATCTGATTAGATTTTATTCTCCTTTATTCTAGGATATTCAGTTAGATGATACAAAGATCAGATTATGCAGATCTAATTTGATTCTCCTTTAATTCCTATCTCTGCATTTATTTTGTAATAAGGGTGTTTAGGATTTCACCTAACCATCACTGTTTATATATATTAATTCCTCATGTAATTGTGATCAATGTACAATAATAAAGATCAGTTTCTTATCCTACCATGACTCCCAGAAATTCTAGGCACATCGAAGATGCATTGTCATCATTTGTAGCCTCATATGCAGAAAACATGAGGCAGAAGGGCAACTCTGAGTCACTTTCTTTAACTAAGGAACAATTAGAGCACTTGTCCAAATTCCTTTCAGCTAGAATGTCAGTTAATCCAACCTCTTCTCTAGCCTAACAAGGTATTTCCTTTTCTACTGCTCTTGTTAGCACAAAACAGGATTCTAAGCCCCATGGATCATTGACTCTGGTGCTACCGATCACATTGACAAATTATTCAAAACTTTTCTCCACATACAGTCCTTGTGCAGGTCATAAAAAGATCAGAATTGCAGGTGGTACTTTGTCTATCATAGCTGGTGTCGGTTTCATTCCTATATCTAAATCTCTAACTCTATATAATGTCCTTCATGTCCCAAATTTGTCATGTAATCTTTTGTCCATTAGTAAATTGACACGTGATCTAAACTGTTTGGATATTTTTGACTCCTGTACTCACAAATTCCAAGAGTTGATTGGCAGCGCTAAGGAGGTTGATGGACTCTCTCTTTGAGGATGAAGTTGTTTTTGAGGGGAAAAACTCAGGGTGATTGTCTTAATTAAGTTACTGTTCATGAAGATGAAAAAATTATGCTATGGCATTGTATGCTAGGTCACCCAAGTTTTTTGTACTTGAAACATTTATTTCCTAAACTTTTTAAAAATAAAAAATCCAAATCTGTTTTCTAGTGAAGTTTGAGAGGGCGAGCTTTGGAACAATGGTAAAGTTGTGTCATGGTGACTTGTTGGTCATGGATTTGAATCTGAAAACAACCTCTTTGCATATGCAAGGGTAAGGCTGCGTACAATATTCCTCCTCCTTATCTTCGCATAGCGAAAGGCCTCCGGGCAATGGGGTAAGTAGTTTTTTTTTTTTTTCTTTCCTTGTGAAGTTTGTCAACTTTCAAAGCATCAGCAATCATCTCATTCGTCTCGTTCTCCTCAATCTTATAAAAGATCTAGTACATTCACTTTAATTCATAGTGATGTTTGGTGCCCTAATCGGGACCCTAAACCAAATGGAAAAAGATGGTGATAGAGGTCCTATTAGATGGTTTGTCACCTTTATAGATGATCATACAAGATTAACATGGATTTACTTGATGAAAACAAAATCTGAAGTTGATAATATATTTTGAACTTCAAAATGTATTCACAAGTTTTTTTTCCAAAATAATAAACTCTCGTGCACTTTACCCCTTAGAATATTTGGGTGTACTGTCTCTGTACATTCTCATGAACCAAATCAAAGTAAACTTGAACCTAGAGTAAAAAATTGTGTTTGTTGGCTATGCTCCCAACCAAAAAGGATACAAATGCTTTTATCTCATCTCCAAGAAAACCATGGTTTTTATGGATGTGACTTCTTTTTAAAAAAAAAACTTCTTTTTTTTTTTTCAAAATCATCATGGGGAGAGAGAGAGAGAGAGAGAGAGAGAGAGAGAGAGAGAGAGAGAATGGGGGGGGGGGGAGATGCTGTCCAGTATGAACCCTTTGATCTAGTCTATATACCAGAAAGACAAAATCTCAAAGAATATAGCCAAATGATCCTCAAGACTGCCATGACTCCAAGAACCTATCAACATCAACAACACCTTTAACCCAAGTTAAAGGGGATCGGTGGTAAATGAACCCAATGATAGATCAAAAATAAGACAAAGAAAGAGAAAGAGAGAGGGGAAGAAAAAGTGAAAATAAGACAAAAGAGATGAAAAATAAGCAAAAATAAAAGAGGGGTGAAAGGATGAGGGGAAAAATGAAGAGGAAAAGAACTAAAAAAAACATACCATCCTAAGACATACCGTCCGCCAATCTATATCTCAAGTAACAAATTTTCTAATTCTGTCCAACCTGTTCAAACTATAGTTGAATTTGTCCCTGACAATTCTGACCTTCCTATTGCGATTAGAAAGGGCATTAGATCATGTATAAAGCATCCTAACTCAAATGTTGTCTCATGAAACTTCTCCCCTTCATTTCGTGCTTTTACTTTAGAACTGACAAAAAAACAAATTCCAAAAGATATACAGGATGCTCTAAGGGTTCCTGAGTGGAAGGAAGCAGCTGTCTTGGAGGAGATGAGAGCCCTGGAGAAGAATCAGACTTGGAAAAAGGTAGACTTGCCTAGAGGAAAGACAACTGTGGGGTGTAAATGGGTGTTTACCATCAAGTATAAGGCTGATCTATTGAGAGATACTAAAACCAGGTTAGTTGCTAAAGGCTTCACTCAGACTTACGGAACTGACTCAGAAACCTTTGCCCTTGTTGCCAACTTATAAACAGTTAGAGTTCTTTTGTCATTAGCTGCAAATATAGACTGGCCATTGCAGCAGCTAGATGTGAATGCCTTTTTGAATGGAGATTTGGAGGAAGTAGTCTACATGGATGCACCCCCAGGTTTTGTATCAGATTTTAATAAAAAGTATGCAGGCTTCAAAAGTGTCTCTATGGATTGAAACAGTAACCTAGAGCTAGGTTTGAGAGATTTGCCAAGTTTGTTACAAAGGTTTGGCTTTTCTGTGGTCTATCAAAACCGCAAGGAACATGTTGTTCCAACAGGTACTTTATGAATCTGACTGTAAGTGTCTCACTGACAACTGGAGAAGTAGCACCTTTGGCCAGCGTGATTATTTCACTGGTGTGTTGAAGGATAGTTTCTGTTAGCTAGTCTTTCCAGCTTTCATTCACTTTGTTTTGCTAATAGATTAGAAAACTGAGCTGCAGCTAAACTAGCTCATGTAGCATTTTATGTTAAGGAGGCTTATTTGGATTGAGGACATGCGTCCCCAGTTATCGCCCATTGTATCTGATGATGGACTACCTGCTACCTCTTCCTCTGAATAAAACATCATTCCTTACTTCAAAAAGGGTAGGTTCAGTGTCAAAGTGATCATACAATGTTTGACATTAAAGACCTCAGGTCCTTAAAATATTTTTTGGGATGGAGGTTGCAAGATCAAAGAAGGGAATTGTTGTGTCACAATGAAAGTATATTCTGGATTTTCTCAAAGACACTAGGATGATGGGTTGTAGGCCAGCTGAAACTCCTGTAGATCCTAACAAAAAACTTGGAAGTGAAGACAAAAGAGATCCAGTTGATATGGCACGGTACCAAAGATTAGCGGGAAGATTGATTTATTTCTCTCATACCCAGCCAGACATAGCCTTGCCGTACGTTTAGTGAGACAATTCATGCACTCACCACATGAAGAACACCTTGAGGCAGTTTACAGGATTTTAAGGTACCCAGCCAGACATAGCCTTTGCAGTAAGTTTAGTGAGACAATTCATGCACTCACCATATGAAGAACACCTTGAGGCAGTTTACAGGATTTTAAGTTATTTAAAAAGTGTTCCAGGAAAAGGACCTGTTTTGTACGAAAACCGGGCAGCAAGGCATCATAGTATTCACACATGCAGATTGGGAGGGTTTAAAGTTACCACTCACCTGTCCTGTTTTGGGGGTTTAAAGTCCAACCTATCTATGGCACTTTAATCCATGTCTTCTATGTATTAGGTTGCCATAGGTCGGTTTTGTTTGTGTGGACTGTTTTGGTTATCATACTCTTGTATCTATCCTTTTCTTTATATATATATATATATATATATATATATATATATATATATATATTATTTTTGCTGACCAAAAAAAAAAATGCAGATTGGGCTGGATCATTATTAACCAAAAGTCCACATCCAGCTACTGTACATTTCTTTGGGGTAATTTGGTTACTTGGAGAAGCAAAAAACAGAATGTTGTTGCTCGAAGTAGTGCAGAGCCTGAATATATAGGACAATGGCACAGGGAGTTTGTTAAATTTTATAGCTTAAAAGGATTCTAGAAGAGTTACAACTTTCTATGACTCTTCCCATAAAGTTGTACTGTGATAACAAGGTTGCAATAAGCATTTCCCAGAATCCAATTCAGCATGATCGAACCAAGCATGTAGAAATCGATAGGCATTTTATAGAAGAGATGGTGGATGCAGGCCTAATTTGCATGCCATTTGTTCCCACTTCACAGCAAGTGGTAGACATTCTTACAAAAGGACTGTTTAGACCTAAATTTGAATTTTTTGTAAGCAAGTTGGGCATGTTGGACATCTATGCACCAACTTGAGGGGGGGTGTTGACAACTATATGTAAATTTATGGGTTAATTAAGTTTTTAGTCCCCTCAACTTTATAGATACCAATTTTTAGCCCTTAAAAAAAAATTGACAATTTTTAGTTATTCATTAATTTTTCATTAGTATTGTTAGTCCTTCTAAATGTTTTTACCGATTTTTAGTCCCTCATTGGACTAATTTTGAAAAATAAAAATAAATGAGGGACTAAAAATGGGCAACAAATCTTAGAAGGACTAAAAATGCTGAGAAAAAATTAATAAAGGACTAAAAGTTGTAAAAAAAATTTAAGGGACTAAAAATTTGTATTTGAAAAAGTTGAAGGACTAAAAACTTAATTAACCCTAAATTTAAATTTCAAATAAGAATCCTAGAAGATATAGATAGTTAAAATCCAAATCAGATTAGATTTTATTCTCCTTTATTCTAGGAGATTCAGTTAGTTGATATCAAGATCAGATTATGCAGATCTGATTTGATTCTCCTTTATTTTCCTACCTTGTCATTTATTTTGTAATCAGGGTGTTTAGGATTTCACCTAACCATTCGTATAAATTCCTCATGTAAGTGTGATCAATGTACAAAAATAAGGATCAGTTTCTTCTCCCAAAATTACAAGATACATTAACATACATTTAAAAAATCTATATAAACATAATATTGGTAAAAGAGACTTTAATTACTAGATAGTTAGTTAGTTTGGGGCTGACATGTTTCCTGCAAATAAGAAGGGTTGATAGGGATTTTATCTTGTGATTTGAGAAGGAACTCAGATTATTGTAGGAGAGTTCAGGCCTCTTGAAAGTCCTGGTACTCATTTGTACGCTTTTCTCTTAATAGAAGCTTTTTTCTCCCTACTTTTGATCCAGTTTCTATCAAAAAGATAGAACAGTATTGGAGTCATATGCAATTTTAGTCTTATTCAATGTACCAGAGTTGTTTCCCAAATGCAATAGTTGAAAATGTTTTTAAACGGATGATACTCCCAGTCCCAGGGTACGTGACTAAGCATGGCATATATGTATCCGTATGGGTTGTGCATATGACACCGATATCTTTGACATTTTGGGAGTATCTAAGCTTCATAGCTGCCAAGTGCTAAAAAAATTTCACACAGCTGTACAGGTAAGAAAATAACTGGTGCAAAATCAATCCTTCAAATAGGAACATTAAAAATGCCTGCTTACTCACAGGATAAAGGGTGTGTTTTTCCCTCTGGTTAATAGGATGCCGTTCTCTCTCTTCGCGCCTTAGTTCTGCTTCATAACACCTAAGAAGAGAACATTGTTGTTAATATAGTGAATATCTTTGAATGTAGGAGGAAAAAGTAAGGCAGAGTGTGACAAGTAAAGTTGATAGGTTGAGTTTGGAATTGATTGAGTTGACAGATAATTCCAGACAAGAAGAAAAATCATAAAAAGAATTCCAATAATGAATAATGAATGTAATTTAAAGATGTATAATGCTATTTAGACAATTATCATCAGCAGTTTCAATATTCTCCAAAAATAGGAACTAAAACAATGACACAAATTATAGAACCCTCTTTAAAGAATGATTGGAAGAATAAGGTATAAGCCTGGAAGATAAATACCCATTACCCAAGGCTGTACCAGCTGTCACACCAACAACACTTTACATCTGCCAAATGGGTACACTATTGCCTCAGGGTTGGGAGTGGAACCTTAGCTGGAGAAGATGTCTTATGGAGGGGGAGGTTGAATCTGCTATTAACTTCATAGAAGATATTCAGATTTCTGATATCCAGCCACAGCACCAGGACTCTTGGCAACGGGAGGATGATTTACATGGTAATTACACAGTGGTGAGTGCCTACAATTTCCTTCTTAGGGCCTGGTCACCTCTCGACGTTTGTGAAGCTTTTAAGGATCTTTGGAAGCTTTAAATCCCTATTAAAGTCTTGCTTTGCATGGCGATTATTTGGGGACAGACTACCTACTAAGTTGAATCTAAGCAGAAGGAATGTGGAGCTCAATGACCTGCACTGCCCTTTCTGCAGGTCTTCTGTTGAGGATGCGGGACATCTGTTTTTCAGCTGTGACAAGATTAGACCATTGTGGTGGGAAACTATGTCTTGGCTATCTATAGCCTATGCACCGCCCCTAAATCCAAAAGAACACTTCAGACAACACTCTTACTTCTATAATATCGGAATCAGCTCGCTGAGATGGCAGCTATGGTGGTTAGCCTTGACATGGACTACCTGGAGGCATAGAAACAGAATCATCTTCCAAAATGGGAGTTTTAACAGCCAAAAGCTTTTGGATGATGCTCTTTTTTTCTGTTGGATGTGGACCAAAAACCTGGAGAAGGGCTTTGACATTCCTTTCCACTATTGGTCTTGTAATATCAGGGATATTTTTTGTATACAGGGGAGGGTTTAACTTGTACCCCCTACTGTCTTGTTTGGGGGTTTGAAGTCCAACCCGCTTATGGCTCTCTAATTCATGTCATTCTCATCTATTAGGATGGCATAGGTGTGGTTTGTTTTGGTTGGACTGTTATGTTATTTTCCTTTCCTTGTAACTTTCCTCTTTTCATATATATATATATATATATATATATATATATATATATAGATACCTTTGCTGATAAAAAAAAAAAAAAAAAAATAGAACCCTCTTTAAATATGATATACAAAGGCTATGTTCAGTATAACATTTCAGCAAGCTTATATCTTTTTTTACTAGCTGAAAAACTTGTTTGACTGTTTGGTAAACAAACTTTTTTTAGTAGTTTCTTAATAGCTTCTAGCGTTTTTTGATATGCTAGCTTCTAGCTTTTTATATTTTCTTCCATTTTTATCCTCAATATATTGATCTAATTTCCTAGTTACTCTTTCTAAATAAATCATGATTTTATTATTTTTCTTTTATTTTACACTTTTCAGCTACTTCAACAACTAGTTTTATGAACACTAATAATTTAATAAGCTAGCTTTTCAGCTTCTAGCTTCCAGTTAGCTTTTCAACTAGTTTTGTCAAACATAGCCAAAGCATGAGTATCTATTCATAAGTCACCTTTTACCCTTGGAACTCCACAACCTTGACTACAAAACAATGAGGACTTTACAAAGGTGAAACCGTGAAAGATAATATTTCAGCTTTAAATAAATAGTGACAAGATACGAATAAAAGGGCACCAGTTGTAGAGAAAATATAAAATGACAAACAAAACAGCATAAAGAAAAACAAAATTTTACCAGGACTTCAAACACGTGCTTTTTTATTTGTTCAAATGTAATTAAATAAGATAATTTCTATCAAAGGCTGTAAATATAACAATAGTATGATAATATATTACGGATTTCCAAAACCCCATTAAAATTAATATCAATCAACGTTAGGAGTAGACATTGAAATCAACATAGCAATTCAAAATTCCTTTATCTCTTTTGTTGTTCAAAACACAAACAATAACAACAATGATTGTTGGAAATAGGAGCATTTAATGATTATTACTATTCACGTAGCTTAGTTATTGTGTTAACTGAGTTCAATGTCTCCTAGGCTAGGTTGTCAATAGCAGCACATCACACTATAGCGCCAGAGCGGCCAGGGACACTACAGCAAGACAGTTGTGTCTCGATTTGGTGTTGTAATCACTGTCCCAAAGTGGCAGAGCGTGCATAATCATGGAATAGGAGTGGCGGAGCAGGCACTACATTGATTTTAGGCTGAAATCTGTAAAAATAGCCTTATTATCTGATTGTTACTGAGGGAATTTTCAAACTCAACTTCAAAGCAAGAAAAAACCCTTGACAAGTATTCTTCCTCTCCCGTGCATGACCCACCTCCCCCCTAACTCTCTTCTTTTTATCCAATGTCCATGGTAGTTGAAATTGAGATTTTACCCAAGATCCGAAAAGGGAGTTTGGATCATATATCAGGGGCTCCTAACATGGGTTAAGATCCTATAAAATTAAATTCATATATTATGCATGTACAATCATATATGTGTGCATACAAAGTAGTATTAAATGACTAAGGTAGAGCCGTAGGGGGAGACATTCAGATTAGTAAACCTTGTGGGGATAGAGCAATGGCTCTATTGTAAAAGGGAAAACCCTTTGGAGGAGAGATTATCTCCTATTATTTAGTTAATAAAATTGTTCTTTTCAATTTCTAGATTCCTAACACACTTCCACGGGTTTCCTTTTTTGTTTTTCTGCTCTGTTTTCTTTTTGTTCTATGTTTCCTTACCTCTTTCTATGGGTGTTTGCGGTGTAGTTTAGTTCAGGTTTTAGAAGAAAGGTCATCCGAACCAAATACAAAATCAACATGTGGGTCAGTTTGAATGTAACACCAAATCCGATCCAAACCAAACCGATTTTTTGTGGTTTGATTTAGTTCGGTTTAGCTGTTTTTTATTTTATAAGATTTATTAACACAATGTATAATTTAATAACTGAATTTGCATAATTATTTGCTATATTTTTTAAAGTTTTATTTAAAATAATTTTAGTTGAAAATAATATTTTTTACAATTGTTGAGCATTAATAGAGTGGGATATAGATTGACGAACAGTATGTCTTAAGACGGAATGAATAAAAACTATAAGCTTGATGGAGGGTTAGACTTGTTATCTCTATGTTCCAGATCTTTGCTTTTATCTTCTTCTTTTTTTCAACCTCCTCGTATCTATCATTAATTTCATCTACCACCAACCCCAATTTGCTTGGGTTAAAGGTGTTGTTAATGTTGATGTTGACTATTGTTAAGCACAATTTTTTAACAATATTCATAATCCTCTATGTGTAACATATAGAAGTAAATTGCACACCTGAATTACAAAGCTCTTATTATTATATTAGTTTAATACTTATTAATAATAGAACAATAAAAAACACATAATAAAACCTCTTATAAAAAGTATATTATAGATCACATACTATACATGGTTATCAAAATTGAGGTAACTCAAACTCTAGTACGTGTTTACATTCCCACACCCTCAAATTGGGTTAATTCGCACATAAAATCATTAGAGTAGGCTTGTACAAACTTGATCAGACTTGTGTAAAATTGCAAGTTCAGGGTTGATTCAGCAAGCTCAGTTGGACAATAAAAAAAAAAGCCCAAAACGACACAAAACCTAGGGCTCGATTTTGTGGTTCAGTGGTTCTCCCTTAATAGCTTCTGTCCATTTTAGGGTCTTCAAATTTAAAATGAGTTTGGATTGGGTCAAACGACCCAAAACCATATTTTTTCTTTCTCATCAGATTTTCCCTGCTCATCTTTCCTTTCTCTTCTTTGTCTTCTTTGACTTTACCATTTCCACCATGGTCGTTGCTTTTGCCATGGAGACAACATCAAAAGAGGCCACCATAGCCCTGTCACACCACCACCGTATAACGCAGGCTTGTGAGAAGTCTGCCAGTGCAACCCAACAAGGCATTGCCATGGCTGTTGTTCAAAAAGATGATTGGAAGACATTGTCTGTATCGTCCAATCCAGTCCTCTGTGTTGGAATATGTCTTTTGTCCAGTGGAGCGTCCAATCATGTCAAATAATGTATCGTTCGGTCTGTTTAGTTAGTTGTTAGATGGTTTAGATAACAATTTTTGTTTGTAACCGTTTTCTGTTATTCTGTTTCAGTTTGTTACACTCCTATATAAGGGAGTTAGTTAGAAGGGTTAAACGGGATGAGAGTGCTAAACCCACAACTTGTAATATCATTGTTCTGATCTTCAATAACAACGATATTCCTTTTTCGTGTGTTACAATTATCTATTTTCTTCTTCCCTAATATGAATTCGCCTTTCTCAGTCTTAAACCCAACAAACTGGTATTAGAGCTTTGGTTCAGATCAACTCTGCATCCGTTCTATTGGGGGTCTTTATCATCAAAGATCAACCATTCTGCTTTTTTTTTTGTGCTGAGTCTTCAAGATTCAATCAAAAATATGGTCAACACAATCAAGATTGAGAAAATCACAAGGAAGAACAACTCAACCTCTGGCACAAGATGCATGTCTTGTTGAAAGAACAAGGGGTCTGGGCACCTCTCTCTGGCCAACCGACAGAGATTGATAAGTCCGTTCTTGAGCAACAAAAAGAAAAAGTGCATCAGCTAATTCTTTTGTTGTTGTCCAGTGAAGTTCTTTATGAAGTTTCTGAAGAGAAAACTGTTTTTGCGTTATGACTCAAGCTAGAGAAACTCTTCATGACGAAATTAATCTGCAACAAGTTGTTGCTGAAACAACATTTATTTGGCCTCTATATGAACGAAGGTATGCCTTTGAAAGATCATCCGGATGAGTTAAACTCTGCTTTGTTGGAGCTCCTTGACATTGATGTCAAATTAAAAGATGAAAATCTTACAATGATTCTATTAGCCTCTCTCCCCCCTTCATATGAGAATTTTGTGAATTCTCTAAGTGTTGGAAAGGCTTGCATTACTCTTGAGGAAGTCAAGTCCATCCTTATTCAAGAGAGCTTTGACAGAAAGCTTTTGGAAATGGTGATGAAGCCTCTGCCTCTAGATTATCAGTAACCTATTCTGCAAAATGCTTTAAAAGAAGAAAGGCAAAGTTGATCCAAAGGATATCTGTAATTACTGCAAAGAACCTAGTCATTGGAAGAAAGATTGTCCCAAGAAAATCAAGAAAGATTTAGTTCCAGTCATTGTTCAAAGTGATTCCCCATGAGATGATTTGGTACTTTCGGTTGCTGATCAACAACAACATCATTCTGAACAATGGGTATTGGACTCAGGTTATTATTATCATAAATCCACACCGAATCTCAGAATATGGGTTTGGACATAACTTAACCTCAAAAGCTAGCTAATATGGTGAGGGTTACCCCCACTTATATACTCTATCTTTTGGCTATATCTCTAGCCGATGTGGGACTTGGGTTTTCTCCAATACATCCCTTCATGCCCAGCACTTTTGGGCTTGGTATGTGGATAACATGGTGAGTGGCCCTTTTATGGATCTAGGATAGGCTCTGATACCATATTAGAATGTGGGTTTTGACCAAACTCTACCCCAAAAGTTAGCTCATAGGGTTTAACAATATTTCTAGCTGATGTGGGACTTGGGTTTTTTCCAATACCAAAACTGGTTCATGACCTATGAAAAGAAATCTAGTGGTAATGTTCTGATGGGTAACAATGCTCCTTGCACGATAGTTGGGATAGGTTCTATACAAATCAAAATGCTTGATGGAATTGTTAGAACCTTAACCAATGTTCACCATGTTCCACAGCTTAAGAAGAATCTAATTTTTTTGAGAGCCATGAATTCAAAAGGTTTTACTTGCTGTGTTGAAGGTGAAGTGATGCAAATCAAAAGGAAAGGCAAGTCTGATACTCTGATGTATTGTAGGGAACCAAGCAAGGAAATTTGTATATCCTGCAAGGTTCCAGTATGACAGACTCAGTTTCAACTATTTCACAAGCTGGAAGTCCTGCGTTCAATGATAATTCTTTGTGGCTTACGCGTCTAGGTCACACAAGTGAAAATGGACTGAAAATTCTGAGTAAGCAAGGGCTACTTGGAAATCACAAGGTGGAACCTCTTTAGTTTTGTGAGCACTATGTCCATGGAAGCAGCACAAGACGAAATTCCAAAGGCAGTGCAGTGCACACTACAATGGCCACATTGGATGGTGTCCATTTTGATTGTTGAAGGCCTTTGAGAGTTCCATCCCTAGGAGGAGCAAGGTATTTCCTCTCTATCATCGATGATTCTCAAGGATGACATAGGTATCCATGATGAAGCAGAAATCTAAACCCTTCAAATGTCTCAAGCATTGGACAACACTTATGCAGAATCAAACAAGAAAGAAAGTTAAGTGTTTGGGGACTGACAATGGCTTGGAATTTTGTTCTAAAGAATTCAATGAATTTTGTAAGGAAGAAGGTATTGCTAGACAACATACTGTTTGACATACTCCTCAGCAAAATGGAGTAGCTGAAAAATGAAGAAGACCATTTTTTTTTTGCTCAGCAAAGATAATATATATATATATATATATATATATATATATATAAGAAAGTAGGTACAAGAAGTACATAGAAAAGAAAATACATCCCAACCACAGCAAACAAATCTAAGGCAACCTAATACATGCATTCTGCATGAATTAGAAAGCCTAAGATTCTGCTGAAGAATGCGCTCACACCCAGCCAAAAGAGAAACATTTCTACAAATCCCTCCCCTAAATACAAAAACCTTCCCTAACATGGCTAAACCAATAATGGAAGGGGATATTAAATCCTTTATCCAAATTAGATAGCCAGGACCAACAAAAGAATAGGGTATCCTCTAGCCTAATACAATATGAAGAAGACCATATTGGAAAGGACCAGATGCATGCTATCAAACTCAGGCTGAATAGAAGTGCTTGGGCTAAGGCAGTCAGCACAACATGCTACTTGGTTAACATGCTACTTGGTTAATCGCTCCTCGTCCACTGCTATATTGAGGTATGGTCTAACAAACCATCAGATTATGCTGAAAGTGATTGGATGTCTGGCATACTATCATGTAAATGAAGGTAAGCTAGAATCCAGAGCTAAAAAGGGTGTCTTTATGAGCTATGGAGATGGAGTTAAAGGATTCTGAATCTAGTCTCTGTTAGAAAGAAAGGTCATTCTGAGTAGAGATGTTAGTTTTGATGAACTCTCTACACTGCATTCTAAGTCTATGGAATATTCACGCAAGGCAACTGAGGTCACTAAGCAGGTGGAGTTTGAGAGTCCCACAATCAAAAATTTAGTGATCAAGAGCACTTTGAAGCACCTGATGATACTGAACAAAGTCATCATACACAACCCCAACAACATTAGTCTGAATTAGGGGATGAGTCTGACTAAATGAGTCTGAACCTCATGAGGAAGCCTAAGACTACTGCTCCTAGGAAGTCTCAAAGGCAAATCAAAGCACCTTAAAGATAAGGCTTTGATGATATTGTTTTCTATGCACTCCAGGTAGCAGAAGAAGTTGACTCATTCGAACCAACCACCTATCATGAAGCAATTACTTATTATGAAGCTGATAAGTTGTTTTCACATCAAGTTGCAACTATGGACATGGAGGTATAGCAACTTGTTGTGAAAACAACTTTTTGTCCATGGAAAGTTGGAGGAAGAAATTTTGATGAAATAACCAAAAGGTTTTGAGGTGCAAGGAAAGGAAGATTTGATCTGTAGGTTGTAAAGGTCTCTCTATGGATTGAAGCAATCTCCAAGATAGTGGTACAAGAGATTCAATTAGTTCATTGTCTCTCACGGGTACAACAGAAGTCCATATGATTCATGTGTTTATAATGGTAAGGAGAAGGATGATGCATACATTTATCTGCTTCTCTATGTGGACAACATGCTCATAGCATCTCGACACAAGTCTGAAATTCAGAAACTGAAGTCACTTTTTAGTATTGAATTTGAGATGAAATATGGGAGCAACTGAAAAGATTTTGGACATGGAAATCATGCTCAAAATAAGCTTTTCTTATGCCAGAAGGAATACATTTAGAAAGTGTTGAATCATTTTAGGATAGCAACAGCAAAACCAGTATGTACTTCTTTGACATCGTTCATTCGTCTCCCTGAAATCAATACTACTCAATCATAATTAGAAAAGGAATGCATGTTTGTGTTCCTTATGTTAGTGCAATTGGAAGTCTAACGTATGTCATGGTATGCACAAGACCAGATCTAGAGCAAGCAATCTGTATAGTGAGAAGGTATATGGGTAAAACTGGGAAGGAACATTGACAAACAGTTAAACGAATATTCAGGTACCTTAAGGGTACTATTGATGTTGGACTCATCTACCAAGGTGACACATCTTGTGCACTTGCTAGTTATTTAGATTCTGACTATACTGGATATTTGGATGCAAGGCGATCTGTGACAGGTTATGCTTTGACAGGTGGCAATTCCCTTGTTAGTTGGAAAGCTACACTTCACCCATAGTTGCCTTGTCAACAACAGAGGCAGAATACATGGCTCTGGCAGAAGCAGTGAAGGAAGAAATCTGGTTAAAGAGTCTTATTATCAATCTTGTGTTTCCTCAGGATAAAGCTATCATTTTCTACGACAGTCTTAGTGCAATCTGCTTAGCCAAGGATCAAGTCAATCATAAAAGGACTAAGCACATTGACATCCAATATCACTTCATTCATACTGAGAAGAGGATTAAAGTCCAGAAAGTTAATACAAGAGAAAACCCAGCCAATATGTTCACGAAGTCTATTCCTAGAAGCAAATTTATACATTGTCTGGATCTACTCAATGTAGATTGTTGGAAATAACTCTGTGAATCTGATTCAGAATTGTTGTTGAACCAAGGTGAAGATTGTTGAAGGAGGTGACTAGACGACACTGTCTGTATCGTCCAATCCAGTCCTCTGTGCTGGAATTTGTCTTTTGTCTAGTGGAGCGTTCAATTATGTCTAACAATGTATTGTCCAGTTTGTTTAGTTAGTTGTCAGATGGTTTAAATAACAAATTTTGTTTGTAACCGTTTTCTATTATTTCAGTTTCAATTTGTTACACTTCTATATAAGAGAAATAGTTAGAAGGGTTAAGCGTGATGAGAGTGCTAAACCCACAACTTGTAATATCATTATTTTGATCTTCAATAACAACGATACTCCTTTTTTGTGTGTTACGATTATCTGTCTTCTTCCCTAATCTGAATTTGTCTTTCTCATTCTTAACCTCAACAACCGCTTTTTAACAACATTGGGTACTGGTTTACAGCTTGGCCTCCTTCAACTTATGTTTACCCAATAAACTCAGTCATGATATGTTTAGTTTCTCTCAAAAGTACATTTGGACAATACATTTGGCTTAAAACCAAGTTTCAAATGAAAGCAATATCAAAGTTGCTTTGGCAAACTCTGTTAGCAAAATGAAATTCATTGAAATTTACGTTTGCAAACTTCAATCCTAACATACACTAAAGAAATGTGAAAACCAAACAAAGATATCTCATTATTATTAGAGATCATAGATCATAAAATATAAAATAGTGAGATATTAATAATACTTATATGATATTATAAAATAATACAATAACTATAAAATAAATATTTAAACTTTTAAATCAGTTTTAGTGATATTATTATATGTATTAGCTACATATACTATCATTTATCATACTTTTGTATTAAAATATATTTTTATATTTTTGGTAGGATCTCATGATCCTACGTTTTATGATCTTGTAACCCTCCTCCATGTCCTAAGTAGGATCTTGATCATGACAATGTTGGTTATTATTATGTTTAGTTGAGTTCAATGTATCTTATGAAGTAGTGATATTTTAAATGCTCACTTAAAAGTAGTAGTAGTTATTGTCGTGACAACATTATGTTCAGTGATATACTCAAGCAAATTCAGAAAATAAATTTATTTCTCTTCTCACAATAATAATA
This sequence comes from Glycine tomentella, assembly GCA_007407185.1. Classification (NCBI taxonomy): domain Eukaryota; kingdom Viridiplantae; phylum Streptophyta; class Magnoliopsida; order Fabales; family Fabaceae; genus Glycine; species Glycine tomentella. The sequence goes on along the minus strand of PYAF01000511.1, from coordinate 36,603 downwards.
CTACTAAATAATAATAACGGATAAATTGAAATAATATATTTTATCACATTTAAATTGACATATTACATGACAAAACAAGATGATGGAAGAATCCTTACTTGTCACAAATCTGAAAATTCTTGCATTGCCTGCAAACCCAACGATTGCCAGACACCATTAGAATACAGCAATGAGTGCATGCATGCTGCAAATGAACCATGATAAAATCTTCCTTCATTGGGCAAATGGTTTCACCAAGCTGGATGGAGATCAAAAGCTTTACTATAAGGAGATTATTATTTCCACTCAAGGAAACCCCATATAAATGTTAAATGCAATTAAGTCAGAAGATATAATTTGTTTGAAGATCTAGTTATACAAAATATGCAACAAATTCAAAAACATGATTAGCAATGGACTTCATTTGCCCAAAAGAACAAATGAACAATAACATATTCAAAGATTAAAATAGCAAATTACTTTGTGCATTAGGAGAAGGTCTTTTGAGGCATTTCCAGAAAGATCTGACTGACCAGATGCTTTCAAAGCCCTTTTTGTTATAGTCTTCTTAGTTGTTCCTTTCTTATTTTGTTTTCTTCCATCTTCCTCTTGGCGAAGCTGATAAATCAAATCCTCTGCAGCCCCAGGCCAGTAGTCACCATCAAAATATGGGAGCCTTGCCGCCGTAACCTTAGCCCTACATTCACCCGAAGATACAAAGAAATGATCGTACAAGTTGGTGAGATCAACCACAATATTCTCCTTGGAAGCTTTTCTTAACATGGACAGGTACCTGTAGAAAATTGTTCATGAAACAAACTATAGTTAGAAATGAGTACCTTGAGCATTTTGTACATGTAAAACAATTAGGCAACTTCACTTTCTCATTATGTTTAACCTGAAGCTTTTTAAACTTACCATTCCCTAAGCTTATCAGATTTTGGAGTTTTCTGAATTTCCGGATGACAATATAAAATATAATCTTCACCCTTTAATGGAGGACATGCCCATATGTAGCAGCTTGTAAAACCACGTTTCTTGCAATACTCAAGGTATCCAATCTAAAAGAAAGTCATAACAAAAACTATTCAACTATTTATATATAATAGAATTACAGGAAGGAAACAAATCAGAACTTGAATGACTCCAACAAAGGGTTCCACAAGGCTGTATAATATACCACCCAACACAAACAAGGAATTAAAACTAAAGGTTACCAGAATTTCATGGTAAACAAATGTCCGAAGAGCTTCTCCAGTTACTGCTTTAACCTCAGGCCTAAAATACTTTACAGAGTCCAGATATGAAAGATAAACCCGCCGTTGATTCGGAAATTGACATTCAGATCCAAACTCTTGAACATACATGCCAAATAGGCATACTTCCACACCTTCAATCTTCTGAAACAACAAAATTACCTGAAATGGAAACCAAAAGTCATCAAAATCCAGAATAAATAATAACGACTTGATTACCAACCTGACTAGCTCTAAAGCAACCTTCCCTTTACCTTCGATTTATATGGAAATTCTGTTGGGTAATTTTCTTCCTGAAAAATCTCCAAAAACCTCTGTTTAACTTCTAACTTCTTGTCTACAGATGACACAACTCTTATAACAAGAGCTTCAGCTCCAGGCACCTGATAACATCAATTAAAAATGTTTTATATATATCCACAGCATAAACACGCACCAAATGGAATTCTTTCTCTGCAGGAAAGCAGTTAGGAGTTTAATCATCAACCTCCAATAAACAAAATGCCACCAATGTAAAACACGAGAGAGAGAAGAGCAAGGATATATGTAAAAAAAATAAATTTGAATGATCAAATTATAAGTTCAATACTCCAATCAAATAAACTTCTGAAGCGTAATATTCAAATAAGTGATAAATGAAACTTTCTGATTATAATAAACAACTTGCAGCCATTGCTTAGTGACAATTTAATAAGTCTTATCAGAAAAAAAAAAAAAATTAGTAATGCTATATTGCCGACAGTAGCTACATATGCCAGTGGAGGATAAATGTCACAATCAGTGACATCATTATTCAAGTCAAGAAAATTGAGAATGTATTTTGATTTTAGGGATTCTTCACAAGGCCTAGATTTTATGTTCTAACAAATAGATGACAATCCTAGCATTATTTCCAATGACAAATAAGGAAAACAACAGTAACTATCAAGTACTAAGTCTCCTAAAAGCTTTAGCTATTAGGTGAAGGCTTGTGACTGGTATGCCTGAAACCACTAATGCAAGAGGCTATTGGGTTTGAAGCACGGATAATGCAAAAAGCCCACCCTACCTCATGTTGAAATTCAACACTATTTGAAAAAAGGTCACATGAATTTAGCTCAAGCCAATTCAACCATACATACTTATTCCATGCCAAGAGTTAACTTTACTAAAATCTTGAGGCATTCGATGGAAGCTCATGAATTATTTTTTTGATCAGCAAAGATATGATATATATTAATAGATAGGAAAAGTACAAGAAGTACTCATACAAAGAAGGCTAACAGCAAACATGACAGAGGACATGTTTGCATTCAGCCCAAAAAGAAACAAATAATACAACTAGAAAACTTCCCTATAAGCAAAAACCTTCTCTAATATGGCTAGACCATTGGTAAAAAGGAGTATTGAATCCTTTCTCCAGGTTTGCAAGCCAGGACCAGCAAAGGAAAATAGCATCCTCCAACAACTTATGGCCATTAAAACTTTTGTTATAGAAAACAATCCTATTTCGGTGAAACCAAATGCTCCAAGTCAAAGCTATCCACCAAATCCTCCATCTCTGAGTTCTAAGGCCAGTAAAACAACAATAGGTGTGCTGAAGGAAATAGTCTTTTGATTTTATCGAGGATACACCTGACATGTTTATCCATGCCATAGATTCCCACCAAAGTGGCATCATTTTGTGGCACCTAAAAAACAAGTGTGAGGCATCCTCAGCAAAGCTGCTGCAGAAAGGGCAGCTATCAACATCTAAGATTATGTTTCTTTTTATAAGGTTCCTCCTAGTTGGCAGACGGTCTCTCAACAACCTCCATGCGAAACAGGAAGCTTTACACGGAATATTTAGCTTTCAGAGGTCTTTGTACAACTCCTCCTGGGCCTGGGTTTCCAGCTCCATATTAAGTAGCTCATGAATGGTTTTATATGTAACAATAACAATCTCTACTAAACGAATCTGAGAGAGAGAGAGAAAGGAAGAGAGAATTGAGGTTTGGGAAAACTCTGTTAAGAGTTTCTGTTATTGAATTGTAAAACCCAATGATTCAATACATTTACAAGAATATATATTTAGACTAACTGTCTAACTGTCCTAACTAACAACAGCTGTCATGACAGCTGTTGAGTGGTAAAGTAACTAACTAAAAACTAACCTAAAGGGTTAGTTAATAGTAACGAAAAATAAAACTGTAAAATGGAGTTGAATACTCCTATATCTACATATGCAATATACAAAAAGAGATGAATCACCTCGTCATAACTTTTCCCTTGAAGTTGGGCCCTCTCTTGTCTTTCATGCTTTAGTCTCCTAAATAATTGTTGTTCTATGTGGTCACTGAGAATTGTTCTTGGTAAATCCTTGGCTCCAAGAACGGCACTTTGGGGTAAGGGCTTGCGCTCACTTCTTTCTACTTCTTGAATATAGCAGTTAGGGCAAGTGTAATCAGCTTGCCCACCATCATTTCTTCGACCATTAAATAAGGCACAAATTTGATGTTGCCATGCCTCACATTTATCACATTGAACCCACTGCATGCAGATAAAGTAGATGGTTATTAAAACAAAGTAAACTGCCAATCAATGAACAAAATAAGACATGCTACGCACCCATTCCTCTGTTTCCTCGTCATTTTTCTTCTTTTCTAACCTTGACTTAGGAAAAGGAGTCCCATCAACAACAATGGTGTCTCCACGAGGCTCATTATAGCATGGAATACAAAAATAATGCCGTGTATCACCAGTACCCATGGTATAATACATATTATTTCGTTTAATCCGAACACCACATGTTGTGCAATAAATAGGGGATGGTTCAAAAGTTAGTTTTTCTACAGCACACAATTGGCAGGAGTTCTCACTCATTGAATGCTCCATTGCTTGATTCTTCTCTGCTTTTGATTTGCTCTGTCACAATAAATAGATGCATCTCGGTAAAATTAGGATACCAAGAAAATTAAAGAAGTATAAAACTACAAGGAATTAAGGAGGACATACAGCAACTGAACAACTAAAAGCAAACAAAAGATAATTCTTGGACAAACCTTCAAAACATTATTTATGAACATCTTAGGAAAACTAACATATCCTAACATTTTTAAATAATAGGGATGATATGAATAGGTTTTTTTTTTCTTTTTAATGTGTATGTAACTATATAAGTCAATAAATTCCATGAACATCTAAAAGCAAATATAATGGTTGATTTATCAATCTGGATTGTTGCATGCAAAATATAAACCTCACAAACATAATGAGAAGCTAAGATGTGCATTAAATAAATTAAGCATCTAGAAGAAGCATTAGAAATTATATCTTCATGAACTTGACAAAATGAGGAAAAGATTCAAATGCTGAAAACAATGATAGACATATCATATTATATGCATAAAAAATCAAAGTTCAGTAGATGACAAACAGCATAGGTATTTAGATGTGATAATGTTAATTAGGAACCCAGGTTCTGAATATGCATGATAAGCATAGTTCACCATTTCCAGTTGATGCATTTTTAGTCATTCTGGGGAGTTCGGCAAATATTGGGCTTGGAGTTTTTTTTTTAACTAGGGTTGGAGGGGTTATATAAGCAAAGGCATGGCAAGCTCAGTGAAGTGCTAGGATTTCATACTTTTTAAACTATAACAAGACTGATTCATGCTACAATTAAATTAATGGCTATAAAGTAATTTTTCCGTGGAAAAAAAAATGCACAAGAATTAATAGTCTTACTTGGCCAACCCATCGCCTGAGGCCAGTGATATGTTCCCTGACTTGCTCAGGAGTAAACAACTCAGTCAATGAGACCCCCTTTATTTTTGGCTTACCAGACTTGGTTCCAGCCCCATGTTCAGATGGCTGGTCCACATTTTCTTGCTTATCTTGTCCACTTTCTTTCTCAGTTTTAATATTTTCTGGCCTAGCTATATTAGCAGGCTCAGTATATATGACAGGCTTACCAGTGGGCATTTTATCATGTGTACTATCCTCGTCCATTTTTGTCTCACTATTTTCATGAATTAAATGCACCAGAACTTCTGCCTTAACTTCAGTAGGCTCAGATTTAGTTGATATAGACATGTCACCACTGGGATAGACTTGGCACTGAGTATCCTTTGAATCTCGTGAATCACAATTTAGAAGAACAGATGAAGAAGAATTGTCAAATTCAGGATTAATAGACTGGATGCACTGCTCAGTTTTCATACGTTTTAGAGATGGTAGGTCTTCTGAAGTTTCAACCACTAGTGGAGACTTTGAGATCAATCTAGGGGATGGGCCTACCACATTATAGGATTCACAGGATCCATTTAAAGCATTTGCCAAACATGATTCAGGATCTGACCAAATTTTGGGCTTAAGTTGAAATGCACGCTGATACTTTCTTACCAAAACACAAACAGGACAATGTGGATTATTGCATTTTATGAAATGAAGAAGCAATTTCCTGGTATGATGACAGCGAGGATATGGACAATAAGGTATAGTGCATCCATCTATGTGATTACATAACTTTTGTGCAGTAGAACAATGGCGTTCTAAGCAATGTCCTTCTGGGGCAGAACAGCGACGAGCATGAAATAAAAATAAAAGCCACCTCTGTTGATTCCAGTGTGACTTCTTTATATTACTGCTTGGGTCTATCTGCTCAGTTGAGATTCTGGGAGCAACAGCTTGACCAATAATAGATCCATCTGATGATAAAGTATTGCATTGAGCTACGTCCTGCCCTGATATTCTTTGATGAAAATCCATGGGAAGATGCTGTTCATGTGACATACCCCGAGGAATGTGGTGTCCATCTAGTGATCGAGGCCATTGATTTATATGTGTGGATGTGGATTGTGACCCAGCTGAAAGACAGCTAAAATTATTTTGTGACTCTGAAAGCAATTGACGTGGATGCAACATTTGTTGTGAAATCTGAGGTGGTGATGAGGATGAGTCATTCTGGCCCAATGAAAGATGTTGAGCAACCTTAGAGCAATCTTTAGAAGAAATTTGCTGGAACTGGTTCTCCATCTTAGATACACGGAACTGTTCAGAAAGCTGAGAATCAAGAACTTCTTTATGTGGTTCAACTCCAGACTCAGACTTTACTATATTGTCTAGATTGGAAGAGAGCAGGGACTGAGAGAAGGCATCATTGTTGACCAAATGCTGAGGTTGCTGACCTTGCAGCTTCAGTTGAAATTGCTGTGAAGCATACCGCTCTGACTGGTGACATTGTTGGGGTCTTTGCTCATATTGTTGTTGAGTATGCACATGACCATCTCTAGAAGTCAACGAAGACTGGTATTTTAAATTTTTCAATGAATTTATTGCTTGAGACTTTTGATGAGAAGTCTGATGCATACTGTTCAAATTTGAATGACCACTTATCAGTGAGCTGGTAACAGGTATTGATGGCAATTTTACTGCATTCATGTTCTGAGTGTTCATCATAGACCCAGAGGATGTCGCAGATGCATAAAAGCTTACAGAAGTAAAAGTGTCAGCATTAAGCAATCCATATCTGTCACCTGATAATGAGATTGTTACCCTTTGTGTGAGATTTCAATTAGTACAGAGAAAAAATAATACCTTCCCATCCCTCAAAGTCCAACAGGAAATGGTGTGCACATAGACATGTAGATGCCACACACCCAACAAACAACAACAACCAAGCATTTTCCCACAAGGTTGACGCCATAATCTTTTAGAGTTAGACCACTAATTAAGATTATGATATCTCTTTATTTAAATCTTGATTTATTTGGATTTATCTTGTTCCATTATCTTTGCCTATCTTAATAAGATCTGGATATCAGTATCCTGATTCCAGATCCTTATTTTATTAATTAGGATAAATTTTAGATATAATCCTATTAATAAGAGATCTCTTTATTTTTATTTTATTAATTAGGATCAATTATAGTAATTGTTAGGCATATCTTTGTAGCCTTTTTAAAGGGCAGACTTGATTGAAATATAATCAATGAAAAATACTTTTCAGAAAAACTTGTGCTAGTCTGGGAGGGCTTTGTCAAGGATGAGTATGCTTCTTGCTTTCACCATAGGTTGCAAGAAGGATTAGTCCACGTCAAGACCTGTGGCTCGATTCTTCACAAAGGTTCATACCAGTTTTGTCATAAATCATGTGTTCCCAACAAACAACAATGTACCTAAAAAAGATTATACCACCAAATGGAGGGGCAGGAAGGAGGTAAAGGTCTTGATTTTATACTTAATAATAATAAATAAAAAGAAAAAACTAATGTATCCTAGTGCCATAAGGCTCCTCGCGATGCAAAGTTATGAGGGGTGGTAATTGTACACAGCCTTATCCTTACATATGCAAAGAGACTGTTTTCTAGATTCGAACCCATGACCAATTGGTTACCAAGACACAACTTTACCATTGGGTCAGGGCTCGCCCTCATAATTTTAAATCAAACAAAAGGATTAAGAAAGATTACCCTGCATTACTGGCTGTTGATTTTGATTTAAGTGCTGCTGTAAGTGTTTAGGGGAATTAGTGTATGTTGAAGAATAGTCATCAGTGCCAGGTTCATTTGCAAGTTGTATGCTGTTTCCAGTCAAGCCTAGCCCATTATTTATAGAACCATTTGGATATGCAAATGAATTTTGCAACAAATCAGATCTCATTCCACCATCCATTTGACTGCCAAGGTTGTGCAATGCATGATTGTTATGGTCACTGTCTTGCAGCTTCTGGTGCCGCTGTGGCTGTGACTGAGATAGTTTTGTAGAATCAACAGCAGAAAAAGAACTGCTATTAGTTGAAGGATTTGTATATGAACGATTATTGCTGACACTAAATCCTGGAGTTGGAATCATCTGGCTAGTAGCTCTTGGCACCCCCACCGATGACATGTTTCCTCCTGAACCAACAAAAAATATGTAAAAGACTGCTGGTAACCATTAGACAAACCTGCAATAAGTAGACCCACAAATGCAGGGAAAGAAAAACATACTGAAAGGACTAAGGAATCAAAACAACTAGAATTACCATCAGATCTATTTAAAGAGCTTCCAAGCATGTTACCTGCTGGTAACATGCTTACACTATTGACAGACAAGGAGGCTATGCTGTTACACCCACTGGCAGCAATCATTGAGGCATCCACAGAAGATGCTATGATCATGGTTGAATTTGTAACATGTGACATACCAGGAGTTGGTATCATTGTACCAATTGGAGAAGAGTTAACAAGCTGTGGATGTTGTTGGTGGTGATTAGTCATAGATGACCTTCTAAGGAAATTAGATAAGCGACTCTCTAGTGTGTCCAAGTTCATGTAGTCCTCCTAAAAGACAAGTCCAGAACATCATCCACACTAT
>PYAF01000510.1:27199-38843 GCA_007407185.1 Glycine tomentella | reverse complement strand
AAGAGAAGATTTTTCTTCTCATTTTGTATACATGTCCCAAGTGTCCACCACTTGTCTCTTTCATGAAGCTTGCCTTTACAAGTGGCTTATTCATGAATTTTCTTGCCCATTCTACATCCTTCTTCACGTGGACTTCAAGCTTAAGGGGAAGAAAGACAAGTTTTTCTTCCTTTTATGCCATTAAATGTCATTTTTGATGTTTTAAGAAAAATCTAATTCCAATTATGGTTTTTCACATGGTATTTTCTTATAGGAAGTCAAGTTTAATTTGAGTTCTTTTTCCTAAAGATAATATGAAATAATAGAACTCCAGAGATCTCCAGAAATTAGCTTCAATGATAGTTAAAAATTACTTACGAGTAGTCTATACAAAGTGATACACAACCTTGCTTATAAAACTGTGTTTATCTTAATTTTGATTGGTCTGTACTATTCTTGATCATGAAAATTACTTAACTATTTTATTAAATGAATCTATACATCCTATAATTTAGAAAAAATTCTATAGATTCTACTTACCATTTTTTCATATTTTTCTAATGCTTGAATTCTTCTGAATAAGGTTTCAAAGTCACTATCTTATAAAATTCATAGAAATTTTATTCTATGGTTTTCTGTCACAAAGTATTTTGATAATCTGTTGTCTAAGAGTATTCTATAATTCCATCAGGTTCTCACAAAATTTCTAAGGATATCTAGTCATTTCTGGCCTGAAGGATATTATAGTAAATTCATCATTCACTATTTTTGTAATACCTGTAATTAATATTTCATATAAAATATAAATTATTTGAATATAACATTCATCTAATTTAACATTCACATCAATAATTTCATAAGAATAATTCACAAATATAATTATTAAAATATTAAGGTGTTACATGAGTAGTGAGTGCGAAATACAAATTTGGAATAGCTGCTTAAAACTCAAGATATGAAAATGAGGATTAAGTTATTGTTCATACATGCAGTAAAAAAAAGTTACTGTCGATACATATATAATATCCTATACAAGTATTTTTTTTTTCTTCTTAAAACAGAATATGAAGACAAAGCAAGTAATATAATACCTAGTCTAAAGGCTAAATCCTATTAATTTATTATTAAATGTATGGACTAATTGGTATAAGATTATTCAAATTTAATCAATAATTTTTTATTTGAATATTGAGAATTATACAATTATATTAAGTATTTATAAAAAAAAAATTATCTTTTATAATAATTTTATCCAATTTAAATATAATTATTTTTTATAAGAATACCTTTGTTCTAAAAAAAATCATATCCATTTTCGTACCTAATTAATGAGTATCAACTCTCTCCTATCTTTCCAGCCACATTTTCTCTGCAGGCAAAATAAAAATTATACATTTACACTTGTCTTCTTCAATTATTGTCCACTGACCATTCCAGGGTTGAGACTGTGAAGATTATTTGTCAGAGGATAATTTGATTGGACTGGATTTTCATACTAGCATTATTTTTTTCTCTAGATATCAACTGACATGATCATATGAATCGATGCGTTGTCTTAAATTTTTACTGTTTCACATTGAAAAATAAAATATTAAAATTATGCGAACCCGTGTTACACGAGTCTCACCTTTCTTTTCGGTGTTAATAAATTTACTCTTAATAAATAACTAAATCTTGACTTGATAAAGATATTGTCAGATGACTGTATGCCCACGCGGCCACGCGATTTGATAAATTTGGCAACTTGTAGCTACTGGTGATAGGATCCATCATTCTTAGAACATTTTCAACAGTGTCAATTACTATTTCATTCTCATATCTAGCTTTAGCAATCTAAACTTTTTTATAAAAAAAAAAAAAATATTTTAGAATTTTAAAGTCTAAATATTAGGTTTTTTTCATATATTTTCTTATTTAATATTCATCAACATTAATGATATAGATATAAAAGAACAATATTAAATAAGAATATTTTAATCAAAATATTATAGTTTTTTTAATTTATCTGAAATATTTATTAATTCACATGCAATAACCTTAAATATATGAAAAGATATAAAAATATACTATAATATGAAGTTACTTGACTTCTTTTAAGTGACTGTTATTTTAAGAATTTTAATAAATTTTCTATAATAATTCCTTTAAGAAAACATCTAATATATGTTTTTTTATAATTTTTTATCCAAATAACATTACTTCTGGGCTCGTCGGATTAGACATAAATATTAGGTTAAATGATTTATTTTACTCTTTATTTTTAAGTTTCATTTTTTATCTTTTAAATATTTTATTTTATTTTATTTTTAATTTTAATTTTTTGTCAATTTTATAATTTTTTTAAAATTATTTTGTCATTGATCTTAATTTTTGATTTATTTTAATTATTATTTTTATTTTTTTTATTCAATTCAATCATTTTATTTATCTAAAAATTGAGTTCGTTAATATTTAGAAAAAATAGTTCAATTTTTCCCTTTTTCGTCCACTTTATTTTTAACAAAAAATATTATTTATTAATGGTGTCAATTTTAAATGAATCGAATGATTAAATTGAATAAAAAAATAAATAACCAAAATAGTTTTTAGAAAATAAATAACTAAACTAAATTAAAAAAAGAAGAAGATAAAATTGAAGAAAAAATAAAATAAAAGAGCAAATGAATAATTTGACGTATATGTTCTTCTATGCAGCTTCCAAGTTAGACCCTTGCGTGATGACCCCTGGGACCCTCTATTTTATTCCTTTCTTACCAAAAACAATTCTAAAATATCTTATCACTTTTTTTTGTCAATTATGTACAAAGAAAATGACAGTTGATTAACTGATACTTGATAGGAAAACAGTAAAAGCAATCCTCACATTTACGACCACGCACTGCTAGAAAAGGAGCAAGCTTTTTTCTCTCCTTGTTGATATTCCTTAAAAAAATAAAATGGCTGGAGATGAAGAAAAGCTTAGAATAGTGATGTTCCCATGGCTAGCCTTCGGTCACATGATCCCAAACCTTGAGTTGGCCAAACTCATTGCTCGAAAGGGCCACCAAGTGAGTTTCGTATCCACCCCAAGAAACATACAGCGTCTCCCAAAACCGTCACCAAATACACTCATCAATTTCGTGAAGCTTCCACTCCCCAAAATCCAAAACCTTCCAGAAAACGCAGAAGCCACCTCTGACATCCCTTACGACGTCGTTGAACACCTCAAAGTAGCCTATGACGCCCTTCAAGAACCTTTGAAACGTTTTCTCGAATCTTCCAAACCGGATTGGCTGTTCTACGACTTCGTGCCCTTCTGGGCTGGTTCAATGGCTTCCAAGCTTGGCATAAAAAGCGCTTTTTACAGCATCTGCACTCCACCCTTCTCGGGGTTCTTAGGACCCCCTTCGTCTCTCATGGGTAAAGATTCGTTACGCCAAAAACCCGAAGATTTCATCGTTTCCCCTCCGTGGGTCCCGTTTCCTACAACTGTCGCATTTCAGTACTTCGAAATTATGAGAATTGTAGACAGTTTGTCGGCCGAAAACAACACCGGCGTATCCGACACGTACCGGTACGGTGCCAGTGTTGAGAACTGTGACATCGTGGTGATTAGAGGGTGCACCGAGTTCGAACCGGAGTGGTTTCAAGTGCTGGAGAATATTTACCGGAAACCGGTTCTCCCCATTGGGCAACTCCCTAGTACTGGCCCTGTTGGGGGTGAGGATACCGACACGTGGCGGTGGGTGAAGGATTGGCTGGACAAGCAGGCGCGTGGGAGCGTGGTGTACGTGGCGTTTGGAAGCGAAGCGAAACCGAGGCAGGACGAAGTGACAGAGATAGCTTTGGGTTTGGAGAAATCGAAGCTTCCATTTTTCTGGGCGCTGAGGCTTCAGCGTGGGCCGTGGGACCCAGATGTGTTGCGGTTACCAGAAGGGTTCGAGGAGCGGACCAAAGCGCGTGGAGTTGTGTGCACCACTTGGGCGCCGCAGTTAAAGATTTTGGGGCACATGGCGGTTGGTGGGTTCTTGACTCACTCTGGTTGGACCTCTGTGGTGGAGGCTCTTCTGAATGAGAAGCCGTTGGTTCTGTTAACGTTTTTGTCAGACCAAGGAGTAAATGCGAGAGTATTGGAGGAGAAGAAAATGGGGTATTCTGTGCCCAGAAATGAAAGAGATGGATTCTTCACGAGTGACTCAGTAGCTGAGTCACTGAGGCTGGTTATGGTTGAAGAAGAAGGAAGGATCTATAGGGAAAGAATTAAAGAGATGAAGGACTTATTTGTGAATACAGAAAGACAAAATATGTATATTGATAATCTCCTACGCACTCTTAAAAGCTCGTTGAAATGTTAATTACCAAGGTAATGGTGGTGTTACCTTTTCCTTTATGCGATTATTTGCAATCACAACTTGGTTGAATGCTTGTGTTTTATGGTTTTACCTATCTTTGGTAGTGGAATAAAAAATAGAGTGGTTGATGAAAAAACAATTACGGTTTCATTTCCTTCTTAATATTTTTTATTATTTTAAAATTATTTTTTAAATAAGTTTATACTACTGACCAATTAATCATTAAGTTTTGAAAATTATGTCTAAATTAAGTTTTTTAAAAGTAAAATTATTAAGATTTTTTTTTTTTCTTCAAAATACTTTTTCGTGATTGAACCTATGTTGGAATGATGAAAGGCTATGTTAATCTCGGTTATGAATAATAGTTGTGATGAACAATGTTATAAAAAAACAAGAGTAAACTTGCTGACTTGTATGAGTTACGAGTTTTGAAGCCTCCATCAAGCTAACTCGGGCGAAAGAACGGGAGACTTGCAGAACACCCATGAAACGCAAGTTTACTCACGAGCATTGAGGAATGTTAATCGTTTCGTTCCTAATGGTGGGTACGTAGTCCGTCAAAGGTGTTGTGGTCGTCGTTAGCCCACTCTGCCGTTGCCGACTCTTCCATCACCAGTCGTTGTTGACGCTTTCATCACCATTGTTGGTTGTCACCGACACTAACAGTGCTATATGGATTCGTGGTTGTGTCGCTTAGAACATTTCATTCTCACTTTTAGAGTGACAGCTAGAGCTAACAAAGAAGAGAAGGCTGGTTAGATGGGTCATGGGTGGAATCTTTAGGGTTTAGCCTAGTAGGATGTATGTTTTCTTAATTTCTAATTTGTTGGGTCTTGGGCCTCTAGTCCAACATTTCTCTATGGGTTTTTAACTGTTATCCTGAACTGTTAGGAAGTAAAAAGAAATTGCGGTAACTTGTTATCATGAACGGTTGGGAAGTAAAAAAAAAAAAATGTGAGTTGTTAATATAATAAACTAAATGATTATAATAATAAAAATATAATACTATTATAAATATAAAAAAATTATTTAAAACATAACATATAATATAATTAACAAACTAATAATTATAGTAATAAAAAATAATCAACTAACTAATAATAGTAATAAAAACTAAAGTAAACACAATACACAATACGATAAGCTAAATAATAATAAAAAATCTAAATTATTATAAGCTATGTTATAAATTAAGAATTTATTTTGAATTTTGTCTTATATATTGAAAATATCTTAATTTTTATGCTTTGTTATGAATTATTTTTTTTTTGTCTACATTATTTTTTATGCTTAAATTCAAATGTCACTCCTCTTATTTGATCAATATGTCATTTTGATCTTTCAAAACATTTGATTCTCTTATTTTAAAATATTCACGATTTTAATCATTCTATTTCAAAATAAATATTTAGTTTTCCTATTTTAGAAAATTCATAATTTTAATCAAATTTTCAATTTTTTTATATTTTATTTCTTTTCTTTTGGTTCAATTCAACTCTAAACTTTACATATTTATTTTAAAGTATTATTAAGAAATGATTTAATTAATTACAAAATAAGAAATAAAATGTATTTTTTTTAAATACAGGATAAAAATTATAAATTTTCTAAAATATAAGAATCAAATAATGTTTATATTTTGAAATAAAAAAACCAAAATTATAAATTTTTAAAAATAAAAGGATCTTATGTCTCAATTTTAAAATAGAACAACCAGAATTACAGATTAAGTAAAATAAAGAAATTAAAATTATATTTAAATCTACTTTTATGCATGTGTATGTATGTAAATATAATTTTATTTATTTATTTATATAACTCTTACTAATTGTGTTACAATTTCGAATTACGAACTTTTAAACCCCTTTCGTTACGAATTTGAACATTGGTGATGAATAAATGAAGCCTGTGCTCTGTGACCGTCTTTTGGATAAGGAAATTTGTTAAAAGCTTGTTGCGTGATGGGTTAAATTGGATTTACTTTGTCATTGTCTGCTATGCATTTTTCACATTTTCGTCTTTTGGATACATATTAGTTTTATTTATAAAACGGATACATGATATTATTATTTGTCGATTTCAACTTCTCGTTCATAGTTAGGTCAATGACAATATTAGTTTTTGAAAATAGAAATTCAATGATTTTTTATGTTAAAATTAACTTTTAATATATATATATATATATATATATATATGAGACCTAACATTTCCCATCCTTATCCATTCTATAACAAATAATTTTTTATTTATTGATCATTTATGACCTTGTGAAAAGATATTAAATTTTTATATTTTACTTTTCAACATATTTATTATAAGATTTGATAGGAATTATTTCAAAAAAAGAAGAAGAAAAATGGATACTATTCTTTTTTATCAGTAGAAAAATAAATGAGAACAATCAATGCCTAGGGAAGCAAACCCGTAGGACATCAACTAAAACAAAAATGGACAAAAATCCAAAACAACTAGAGACTCTTAAGTTGACGAGCCTAGATGTGTGGACCATCCGCGCTTTGGTTGTCTAACTTGTAGATATGATGAAAGAAAAGAAGCTATTAACGCTGCTTGAAGCACCAAATTTGACTAATGATCGATGCTGTAATAATTCAAATTCTTTTTTCTAAAACATTGCTTCGTTTATAATAAATTTTGTAGAATATACGCCATTAAAATTAATTTTATTTTCAAGTTGATAAAATATCTAAATATTTTTTTTTTCAAAAAAAAATACACACACACACACATATATATATATATATATATATATAACACTTGTTTAGACATGTTCCTATAATTAAAGTATTCATGAATAAAGGATATTATCAAATGCATTCTCTATTTAAAAGTCTTTTCGAAATTTTTTGTCATATTTCTTTCACCATCACACAATACTATAATAAAGTATAACTTATAAAGAATTAACTTGTAGAAAATTAAATGATGATAAACTGAAAGAAATATGATTATATATTGAGCCTTAGTGACTTTTAAGATATAAAAATAGATGTACTGAAATCATTACAACTATTAGCAAGAAAGATAAAAATATTCATTGCCCTCAAAATATTGCATAGTAGCACCAAAAGGATTGATAATATAAAATATCATGACACTTGAGTATAAAAATCTTCGCACCCCATATATACATAATAAAGGGAAAACAACCCTACACTTAGAACAATTACTACCCAAGACCCACAGGCTACCTAGGGCGAAGTCATATCATATCTTTAAAAGGGTTGCTCTCATCTCCTGAGGAATCTCATTCCTTGTTAGACAAAACCACCTCTCCCTTGGATATCTCTTCACCGCAGACACCCCGATAGAAAGTGATCTCAGATGACATGAAATCCTCATCGTTGCTAAAATCTCCAACATCCTCATAGACTTTGATGGTCGTACCTTGGAGAAGGTAGATCTAGTGGCCCACCCGTTAGCATCATGCCCGAAGAATTGCTGCCAGAATCGCTGCCAGAATCGCAGTGGTTTGCCCAATCGCTCGAATCCAAAGTAAGCATAGTAGGAAATAACGTGGTTGATGTCGCACTAAGGAGTACGCTAGAAAGGGACGTGATACGTAGCGTGTGCCTCTATGGTGATCGGTTGCAAAGGTGAGTCCTCCGCTCCTCAAATGACACAAACAACAGGCAATAGTAACCAAAACTAAACATATAATCTACGTAACCACCGCATGTGATTATCTAAACAAACAACACTATCTCATCCTAAGCGTGTAATTATCACACTTATTTCACAATAGGGCCTAATCACTACCGCCAATCCTCCCAGGTCTTGATGGTCTTACAAAATCATGTGGATGACAAACGGGAGTGATCTTCACATACAGATACATCGTACACTGATCCCCAAACTCCCATCTCAAAAAAGCATAGTCTCGAAGCCCGTTAGGAGTAGCAGAGTGAGGCCTATGAGTTATCTCGCGCCAAATGAGTGCACCAAATGCTAGGTAGTCACCACTCGCTAATTCCCCTAGGTTCTTCGAATCTCTTTGCCCACTATACCTCAGTGTATCTATATCTATCATCCACTTCCTCAATGTAACATCACTTTCTCACATAAGGAAATAGAACCATTGGTTCCTTACTCTTTATCCAATCCTCTTGACTTTTGCCATCGCATCACGTGCGCAATCCTTATACGATGTACATCAACGAACACGTACAAACAAACAAACAATAAAGAGAGATGGGGCTCAGGCCTACGTATTACTCTCAAGGAACTAATTGTAGCCCCTTAAGTTGTAGAACCACTTGTCACAACAAACAATTTGACAACATAATGATTGTAATTATAGTCATCTAAACAAACATAACAATTTGTCGAGGGTTGGACACCGTCAGATCCAAACCACAACGCGTATAGATAAAATGACAATATACAAACATACATATATATATAATAGAACAAAAATTCACATGCCATATATATAATTGTTGGAGTTCGCACTCAACTGGTCTTATCATTCAACAATAATAATAATAAAGATGCATTTCAAAAAATGTATCAGAAAAAAATCATCACAATTTTAGAGTATGCATCAGTCATCAGAGTTTGTAGTTTATCTCAGTAATCATATAACAATTAAATCAATAGTTCCAAAACTGAATAATTTTAAGATAACTATCCATATGCACGATTTCCAATGTCAAGTGGTCTAGTGTCTAAAAATTACTTTGTCACAAATCTTATATGCTACCCTACGTTTTAACACCTAATAAACTCATTTTTGAGGACATCATCCCACAAATAATTTTTTTTAATATATGTAATATGTATCTACTTTTCTTATTTTTATAAAAAAATTTCAAGTATTTTATATTAGCTGGCCAAAACTTATTAAAAAAAATTAAAAACAAGTGTTACCTATTTAAAACAATTTCTGTTCAAATACGCAATTTCTTGAATAATTTTTAAAAAAACAAAATCATGTTCAAATACATGATTTCTTAAATAATTTAAAAAAATACGTTAAAATACACAATTTCTAAAGTAACTATAAAAAACATATTGAAATAATATATTGTTATATGATTTCAACTTTTAATAATAAAAAAATTAAAATTAAAATTGTATGATAATATACGATTTAAGTGTAAAAGTTTTCTGTAAAGCAAAATAGTGCTTTGTGTAACACCCTAAAATTTTAGAATTATAGTCAAATATTAGTCTTAGGTTATAAGAGAATTAATGGTCTATGTTCAAATTATTTGGGTGAGACGTTAATTAGAGGCATTATAAAAATGTTTGGAAAAAATGACCATATTGCCCTTACCGAAGATTTGAAATGACAAAAACGCCCTTGAGGGTAAAAGGACAATAATACCCTTGGATATTTTTAAAAATTACAAAAATGTCCTAGATATTTTAGAAAGATATTTTAGAATGGAAACTTACATAAATGCCCTTGAATATTTTGGAAATGACAAGAATACCTTAGATATTTTGAATATATATTTTTGTGATAGAAATGACAATTATGCCCCTAGAATGAAGGATGAATTTACCATAATGCCCTTTAGGCCAAAAATGATCAGATATTCTTAGGGATTCTGTGAGAACCTAATGGAAATACAGAAATGGAATTACAGAATACTCTTAGATAGCGGATTATCAAAATAGTTTTTGACAGAAAATCATAAGTGGAATCAGGTTTTTCTTAAGCATCCAATGGTATAAAAGGAAGAAAAACTTATGTTCCCATCCCTTGGTGTGAAGAGCATGTGTAGAACCATGTAGAAAGTGGGAGAATATTCATGAAAGCCACTTGCAAAAGTGAGTCATGTGATGACTACAAGTGTTAGGACACTTGTAAGGCACATGATGAAGATTTTTCCTCTAACATTTATGTGAAACTTGGAAAATAATGGTGAAGCTTCATGATTTTTCCAACTCAAAGGGACACTTGGAAGGATATTAAGAGAAGGCTTCATGAATCGGACAAGTGTCAAGACATTTGTATGGTGTAAATTTAGTTTAAGTAGATTTTTCTTAAAAAGCAAAAGTCTTATCTTGTCTCCTTTAAACACGTGGACAGTTATATGCATTATTTCAAAAATCCCAACGGTCAAAAGTTATATATGTGAGATAGGAGTGTGTCTTTAAAACTTTAAGGAGATCCAACGGTTAATGAATCCAAAATCAAAATTTACTAAAACGGGTTTTGGGGAAAATTCAAGAATGAAGAAAAACACAAAATTCCCTTAATACTTAGCTACTCCACGTGAAGTAAGGAGAATAAGTGAAGATTTTCCCTAAACACAAGCTACTACACGTGCACCATCAAGAAGATTAGAGAAGTGTTGAGAATTTTCAAGAATAAGGCCACTTGTATGGTTATAAATCAATAGCCATTAAGATGTGTCCATGTAGAAAGCAAGGTCATAATGACCTAGAAGATTTTTGTAGCAAAGGCATTTCCTTCAACCCTATATAAAGGAGTGAATGGACCGAAAATTTCAAGCTTGTCTAAGTAGGTATACGTGCAAAACCATTTCATATTCCTTTTCATCTTTTCATTTTCAAATCCTACATCCTTTTCACCTTTCCTTTTCAAGAATCAAAGCAAAACATAAACCCCATCATCTTGATACTTCAGGTAGAGATTAGGAGCATTTAGAAGGAGGTTAGTCAAGCTTTTAAGAAGAAAGAACAAGGTATGTATAGTGGAGTTTATGCTAAATATAGTTTGAGTGTAACTTTGTTTAAGTGATGTTTTGTTGGAATAAGTGCTTGAATCTTTGGGAAGTATGACTTATATACAAAAGGTTGTTGGATTTGGATTATATTTGCATGGTTGAGTGCTTTAGTAAAAGTTATGTATTATTTTTTTGTGTTGTTGAGTGTTTCTATGAAATCACACCATGTGTTGATAAAATGTTTTAAAAGAGACAAAGATGGTTTAAGTATTGTTTTGTTTAAATAAATATTTGGAATATTTGTGTTGTTAAGTGAGTTATGAATATTTATGGATTTCATGAATTCTTATGAAGCTTTATGATAAAGATAGTTTAAAAATTGTTGGTTTGAACAAGTGCTTCAGTTTTGGTGTATTTTGACTTGTCTTTGAGAAATTTATGGAGATGAACTATGGTTGTATGCTTGAATGTTTTATAAAGTTTTATGTAATTGTTGGAAGAAGTTTTATATGTTGTTTAATAAGAATGTTCCATGAGTCTTTGAATATATTGAGCTGTGTGTTAGTTTCATGTTGAAAATTGAAGCATATGAGATACAAAGTGAAGAGTAATATTGAAGAGTAAATATGAGATAAAAAGAGAATCATTTATGCATGTTTCATATGCATATGCCTG
>PYAF01000510.1:0-19859 GCA_007407185.1 Glycine tomentella | reverse complement strand
ATACTAAAAACCCTAAAACTCAAAAACGTGAATAGTGTTGGCTGCCTCTTTGCATGGGCACAGTTTTCTAAATACATAGTGACTGCTGACCTAAAACGAAAATGGGCCCTTCCTAACAATTCTGGCCCAAGCAAAATTACTAAAATAAAATAAAACGAAAATCAGCTGCTGCTGTGGAAAATAATGCTGACGTGGCACTGCATCTTCAAGTCCACGAATTAATTCCAAGCCCATTCAATTATTAAACTGCCCTGAAAATAAAAAATAGGAATAATTAAACTTAGAAAATCCAAATTAGTTAAAATCTGAATTATCGGTCCAATTAAATCTTAAATGAGAAACAGTGCAAAATATAAACAATTAAGCACAAGTTAGGGATTAAAATGAGTACAGAAAGATGAGTAAATAGTGACAAATAGTGACTCATCACCTCTCAGGCACATCAAGCCCATCAACAAGGCTCTTTCATGTTTCAATCATCATCAAGTGACTTAATCCAAGTCACACATGCATAAATCCTAGAGCCAAAACCAACATTCACCAATTCACAAACTGAAAGTTAATCCTTCCTCCTCTCATCATTCTAAACATGTTTCTCTAAAGGACCCAGAGCTAATTCTAGCTTTATCAACAGTGGGTCACTATTCATGCAAACTCCCAAACCACAAATCAACCAGAGAAACTCGAGTTTCTTACCTCAGAACTGATGAGGAAGGCCTCTGAACTACTCTCCCTAGCCTTGATGTCAGTTAATCACTGTCGTTCCTCGCCAACTCGAGCTCTCTTCAGCTCTCCTTGGAGAAAGAGATTTCTCTGGAGTTTCAAGGAATATGGAGGAAGGATTCAAGCTCAAACTAATTTCTAGGGGGTTTTGATGTAGTTAGGAAGTGATTTGGTTGAAGAAACAAGGTCAAGGGAGCTTGGGAAGCTCTCCCATGGCAGAAATGGCACTGGGGAAGAAGAAGAGAAGGTTTTCTCTTCAGAAAACGTGATTTCCCCTATTATACTGGGCCTGCCAGAGGTCTGGCGCGATCCGCGCCAGCTCTGGCACTAACCGCGCCACAATGGCGGTGGCTGTGGCGCCAACCGCGCCAATATCCAGAACCAGTGGCGCCATCCGTGCCAACTTGGCGCCATTGGCGTCAGATTCCAGTGAGTCTGGCACTGACCGCGCCAACCTGGCGCTGATCGCGCCACATACCAGACAGGGTTTTCTCAGCCTGACTTCTGGCGCTATCTGCACGACACTCCATGCCATCCGCGCCAGAACTCTGGGGTATTATAATCAACTTCCCCACCAACCTCTGGTATTGCTCTTTGTCAACTTCTTTCCCATCTTCAATTTCCAATTTAATATTAAGATCAACTGGAGTCTCTCTGGCTTGCACCCAAGCATTCATGTTTCTTGCAACAGGTCTAGAATATATTTCTTTTGAGTTAAACAAATTCTTGCCTTACTACGAGCAACCTCCATGCCAAGGAAATATTTCAGAACTCTAGGATCCTTCAGTTCAAATCGGTCAACTAAACACTACTTCAAAGAGCTTATCTCCTCACAATCATTTCCTGTGACAATAATGTCATCAACATAAACAATGAGAATAGCAATTTTGCCACCGTTAGAGTGTTTATAAAATAAAGTGTGATCAGTCTGAGCTTGGAGGAATCCTCTTCCCTTCAGAGCTTTAGTAAACTTCTCAAACCACTCTCTAGGGGATAGTTTAAGCCCATAGAGAGACTTCTTCAACTTGCATATTGAATCGTCTCCATTTTCAAAACCAGGTGGTGGATCTATATAAACGCCTTTCATGTAAATCACTATTCAAGAATGCATTCTTTACATCTAATTGTTGAAAGGGCCAATCAAGGTTGGCAACAAATGATAGTAGAACTCGAATAGTGTTAAGTTTGGCAACTGGGGAAACTGTCTCTTGATAGTCTATCCCATGAGTCAGAGTGAATCCCTTAGCAACAAATCTCATCTTATACTTGTTAATGCTATTATCTGCATAAAATTTTATTGTGAACGCCCACTTGCAACCTTCTACTTTCTTTCCTCTGGGTAATGCTACATATTCCCAAGTTCCATTTTTTTAAGAGCATCCATTTCTTCAAAGACTGCATTCCTCCATTTTGGGTCATCAAGTGCTTCTTAGATGTTTTTTGGTATTTTTGTACAGTCTAAAATAGTGTTGAAAGCACGAAAAGCTAGGGATAACTTTTCATACGAGACATGATGAGAAATAGGGTGAGCAGTACAAGATCTAGTACTTTTCTGAAGAGGCACATTTAGGTCGGTTGCATCAGTGCATTCAGGTATTGGGTTGCTGGAACTAGGACTCGAGTCAGAATCCTAACAGTCTAGAGGCTCCTGAGGTGTTTTTTGTCTGCTGTAAATTTTCCCCCATTTACCAGGAGGATCTCCAGTCTCTAGCGTAGTAGTTCACCCTCTCTCCTGCACAATAACTCCCTCTGTCTCCAAAGGCAAAGGTAAAACAACAAACTCATTTGGTTTCCAAGACTTATCTTCGTCTACCCCAATTGACTCCCCTTGAAGAGAAGTCGAGGGAAAAAAGGATTGTGTCTCATAAATGTGACATCCATGAAACAAAGACCTTACGGAGAGAAGGTGAGTGTTAGGGATTTTCGGCAAGCGTACCGTTTTATCGTTACAAGTTACAAAATTTATAAAGTTCGTCTCCACAGGCATTTGAGTTCACTTTGGTTAGTTTAAATATTTTTC
Organism: Glycine tomentella; assembly: GCA_007407185.1. Classification (NCBI taxonomy): domain Eukaryota; kingdom Viridiplantae; phylum Streptophyta; class Magnoliopsida; order Fabales; family Fabaceae; genus Glycine; species Glycine tomentella. The sequence goes on along the minus strand of PYAF01000510.1, from coordinate 17,116 downwards.
TATCAGTTTAATAGTTTATATACTATTGGTGTAAACGAAGGTTCATTTGTTGTGATGACGTAACGTAAAGTAAAGATAAAAATTACAGAAATAAAGAAACGAGTTTTAATTCAAGGAAAGCGTAGGATTGGATTTCGTCTTACTTATCCCTTTCTATATTCAATTAATATTACCTATGCATAAATCATTTTTCTATTCTTATTATTGCACACGTTGAGTAACCCTAATTCGATTCCTGTCATATTAAGGTCCTAAGGATATTTACTAATTATCAATTCCCCGCATATTAAGTAAATATCCCAGCATTAAGATTCTATTCGCGTGTTTAATACGATCAAAACGTTATGCCCTATTCCTAGCAATGTAACATGATGAGTGAAATCATTCGGTTCAAACCCTAAGTTTACTTTCTAGTTGCCCTTAGAGTTAAATTCATGAAACTAGCGATCACTTAGAATCAAGCATTAAGCGCAGAATAAAATCACCAATAAGAAATAGAATGATGCATGCATAAATAGAAGTTAAAAGAACATAGGGATAAGAAGAGTGTGTCCAATCCTTAGAGAAGCTTAGGCGTTCATTGGGAGACCTTCCTCAAGAGAAGAACTGATGAAGCCACTCATCATCGATCCTCTTTTCGGCAGAGCCTCTACAAAACTTGCGTTTGGTGGGGGAAAGGAGGTGATTCACGAACACCCCAAGCTTGGAGAAGTTGTTCTCTTGCCTTCCTTGTTGATTTAGAGGGCATGAGACCGAGGGTGTCAATGGCGTAGACAATGGTTCTGGGATTAAACTGCAGAGTGCTGCTTTGCTAGGTGATTCATCTAGCAGAGATGATAGGTCTCAAGGCGGGAGGCCCTAGTAGAGACAGATTCTTTGTAGCTGCTTGGCAGTGTGATGAGAGCTTCGTGGCTCCTTACTTTTTGTTTTGATGTATTTTGTACCCCTGCGAGGGAAGATGTTTATGTTATGTTGTATAGACACTACATGTTTTGTATGCCCTCGTGTGAGGATGAAATCTGTGAGATCATGGCAATGGATGCCTATTCTTTTGTATCGCCACAGTGGTGGTTGAGATGATGTATATATGTTATACCCATGTTGAGATATGTGGTTTATGTTTCTCCTGATATATCTATATAGATATTGTTGATGTATCTGTCGTTCCTTATGTTATTTGGATCGATGAGGCTGGCTATAGTGTTTTTGGGATTTGTATATTTAATTGAGGTTACGTACCATACATAATGAATCAAGAAATATGGTTTTGAAATTGCTTCCGTGGATTTAAATTAAATTCGTTACTGCGTTAATCTGATTAAGTAATTGTTAATACACCGGATGCATACGGGGTGTTACAGACAAGCTAATCTTTATCACCTTGGAACTTGTGCTCGCCTGGGCGACCATTTTGGCCTGTGGGAGCTTGCCTGGGCGAGCTAAAACCTTAATGCTGAAGAATTCTTTGGGCTTTGATGGATGTTGGGCCTGGATTGCTTATAGAACTTCTATTTTTGCTGTGAACACCCTTTTTGCTTGGCTTTACATACTCGAAAACTTCGGAATCTTTAAACCTATCAAAATGCAAAAGAAGATTGGATGAATCTTCGAGAATATGAACATATCCTTCATCCTAAGCACTAGATACAAACTAACTAGATTTAGGGCCAGTTTTATAGATTTTCTTAGTAAAACGAAAGATAAGTGTCTTCAATATAACCCTAATTTTATTAAGATATGACACTTATCAGTGAGTAACATTTGTAACCCTTTTGATTAGGAGGATATCCTATGAAGACACATCGAATAGACTTAGGATCAATCTTGGACCTTTGATGGGAAGGAACATGTACAAAAGACACACAATCAAACAAATTGGGAGAAAGGGAAGATTGAGCCCGAAAAAAGGAAAAGTGTCGGTAAGACAACATAAAGAGGAAAGAAAATTTAGGACACGAGAAGACATCTGATTGATGAGATATGATGCATGCAAGACAGCTTCCCCCTATGGATATTTAGGGACATGCATGGTAAACAAAAGAGCTCGAGCAACTTCAAGAAGATGTCTATTTTTTCTTTCAGCCATTGATAAGTGTCCTATTTTAGTAAAAATTAGGATTACAATGTTGGCACCTATCTTTTTGATCTTAGTAAATTTGCTTGTAAACTTACCCTAACCCTAGTTGATTTGTATTTAGTACTTATGTAAATATTATTTTTCATATTTTGAAAGATTATTCCAATCATGTGTTGTATTTTGATAGGTCCCGATGATATCCGAAGCATCCAAACAAGCAAAGCAAGCGAAAGGGGCATAAGAATCAAATTTGGGAGGTGCCAAAAGCAAAATGGCCCAAAACTCGTCCAGGCCCATGACCTTTCTTCACTATTATGCTTTTAACTCGCCCAGGCGAGCATCCTCAGGCGAAATCACTCGCCCAAGCGAGCTCAAGTGCCAAGGAGATAAGGATTAGCTCGCCCAGGCGAGCAAACATAGGCAAAACCACTCGCCTGGGCGAGTGGACACAAGCAGCACCCCAAAATCTATAAATAGCCATGAAATTGTGAAGGATGGCATTCCATTTTCGAAATTCCTTCTCCTTGTAGGTAGGATTAGAGTAGGATAGCTTAGGGAGAGTGAGAGAAGTAAGGAATTAGTGTGGAGACTCTGCCGGAAAGAAGCGGTAATGATTCCCTTCATCAGTTATTCCCTTGAAGAGGTGCTCTCCACAATGATTGGCTAGCTTCTCTTAAGGTTTGGATGTAATCTTCTTATCCCTATATATCTCTTTTAATATTTATTTATGCATGAATCTTTTCTATTCCTTATTGGTAATTTCATTCTATTCTTAATGCTTGATTTTACTTGATCACTAGTTTCATGAATTTAAATTCTAAGCTTGACTGGAAAGTGCCCGTAGGATTTGAACTGAATGATTTTACTCATTAGGTTATGTTGCTAGGAATAGGGCATAACGTTTTGATTGCAAATAGCACGCGATTATGATTATAATGCTGGGGTATTTACTTCATATGCGAGGGATCGATATTCGATAAATATCCTTAGGATTCTCGAATGAGAGGAATCGATTCGGGGTGAAATAATGTGTGCATCAATAAGAATAGAAAATAATTTATACATGGTAAATTTAATTGAATACTGAGGGTATGAATGATGAAACCCAATCCTACTTTCTCATAAATATATTTCATTTTACTAGTTTCGTAATTTTTCGTTACTTTCGTAATCAAATGAAATTCCGCTCATCCTTATTGTACATAACTATTGAATTGTTAAGTTTTACTTGGATAAACTGAGTAGCTCAAGTCCCTGTGGAGACGATCTTTTATAAATTTTTGTAACTTACAACGACAAATTGATATTCTTGCCGAGTCCAAACAGCCACCCCATTTTGTTGAGGGGTGTTAGGACAAGAACTTTGATGGAGAATACTATGTTGGGTGAGATAGTTGAAAATAATAGGAATACTTCACAACAACCAAGACGAGGGTAAATTGATTGAACCTTGGTATTTTAAAATCAATTTCAAATCAGAGTTTTCAGGATCTTTATCACTTTTAAAACCAAGAAACCTTTTACTCAATCAAATAACTCAGTCCAAGAATTCAATAGATCAAAACAAATCTTGTTGAACAATGAATGTGATTCAAAGAATTAACAATAATGAATATGATGAGATAAGAGATATAGAAACAAGAACACAAACAATTTATACTGGTTCACTTCAAATCATAAGGCTACATCCAGTTTCTTCCAACCAACACTAGGTTAGAGTTCCACTATTATAAAAATATTCTTATAAGTTTTTACAAGAATCTCCCTTTTATCAATCCTAGACAAAGAACAGAAATCTAAAACCCTATTAGAAATCTAAGGAGAAAGATCCAGAGAACACTACTCTGATCTTTAAGCTAGAGAACCCTTATCTAGTCCCAAGCTTTAAGAATCAAAATTACAATAGCCAATACAGCACAAATTTGTAAACAAAATTACAACCAATCAATTATGGAAAGAAAACACCTGATGATCCAGTGAATGGTATGCACATGAATGAACAAACCAGGTTGAAATACAAATTTAATCTCAGAACATCTTCTTCCTTTACCTTTGAAAGAAACTTCTTGCTTGAAAGAATCACTCAAAAACCCATAAGTGTTTTAGTGAAAGCAAGAACTCATAGAACCCAGAAAAATCACTTAGAACGTGTTTAGAAAACTTATGTGTGCTCAGAATACGAATTGATCAAGTTACAAAACAAGCTGAGCTAAGGTTCTATTTATAACAAACTTTTGTAACTGTCAGTAATCGATTAAACGCACCAAATAATCGATTATTTCACTCATGTAATCGATTAAATCAACCTTGTAATCGATTAAAGTTTTCTACAAGAATCTGGATATGAGCAACGAACAAAATAATCGATTATTCCATCTTGTAATCGATTAAGACAGGAAGCTTTATAAACTTGAAATACACTGTGTAATCGATTACTGATTCTTGTAATCGATTAAACCGGGAAGCTTTAGAAATCATATTAAATTATGTAATCGATTACTATTTTTGGTAATCGATTAATGTAGCAAACCTTATATGCATTAACACAAAGTGTAATCGATTACTGAATTTGGTAATCGATTATGACAGGAAGATGGCTTTTTCAGTTTAGGTTGTGTAATCGATTACTATTCTTTGGTAATCGATTCTTCCAGAGAGACTTAAACTCATGTATAGCAATGTAATTGATTACTACCTGTTGGTAATCGATTAAAGTGTTCATCAAGGCAATTTATATGTAAACGAAGGTCAAATAATCGATTAATCTGATAGGTAATCGATTAAACCATTACAAAATTTATTTTTCCAAAACCTTTGATTTCACATGAAAACCTTTAGTTAAATGTTAAAAGCTTAGGTGGATTTTCATGAAAAAAAATACTTATTTAGATGAATGAATGAGTGAATGCATGGATCAATCAGATGACTTTCCTTTTACATAAAATTCCAAGTCTTCAAGCATGTTTGAAGCTCAAAACAAATCTTGGCAAAGGCTTCCAATCTTCATGAAGCTTCACTTGGAATCAACAATCTCCCCTTTTTTGGCTTTAAACATGCCAAATTCTTGATTGACCAATTGTTGAACTGAAGCTTTTATAAGTGGAATTGTCCATGGAAGACTTTGAATTTTCAGACCTGAAATTTTTACACTTTCCATACAAAGATCAAGTGTTAAAGCATCTGATTCCTTTAAATCATCATTCACATGTATTTTAGGTACTATTGATTCTTTTTAGACAGTCAACTACCCCTAAATTCCAGCATCCATTCAATTCAAATTTTGGGCAAAAGGTGAAACAAAAAACAGGGGCAAACAAAGTGATATGTAGGGCATTCAACAATCAATCATTTCTCCCCTTTATTTGCTTGTTAAAGACAAAAACATAAAGGGCACAACGGATAATTGAATTGTAAACATAATGGAAGTGTCGTTTAATCAAAGGGAAGTCATTACAAAGTAAAAATTGAATCATAAACACTACAATTAAAATAGAACATAAAAACATAGAGAAACATAGGCCTAAAATTCTGCAGATGCATTATTATTCATATTTGCTTCTATGGTATCAAGCCTATCTCTAATCTCTCCTAAGGCTTCATTTGTTTCAGCATTAAAGTCCTGTTGCATCTGGATTAGATTGTCCATCTTCTGCAGCATCATAGACTCAAACTGAGAGTATAAGGGCTGTTGTTGATCCCATGCTTCATCTTCAGAGTTTGCAGCTTGATCGCCAACATAAACAGCAGGTTGTTGTCCAGCAATGATCCAGCCATCTGGAGACTTTCTCATCGCCATCTTGGTGAGATGCTTCTCCTTTATTAGGCTGTTGCTTGAGTTGGTATGATCTACAACTTCATTTTTCACATCAATGTTGAAGTGGTCAATGAACCTAGATACAAGCACAGGATATGGGAAATGGTAGTTGACCAACCTTTTGGATTTGAGCATTATTTCTTCAAATATGAAAACCTAATTCATGTGTATGTTGTTCTTCAGACCATACACCAATTGTAGGTCTTCATCTGTGGCTTGAGCGTGATTAGTTGCCCTAGGAGTTATCACATAAGTGATAATGTAATGGAGTAGCCTATCTTCTGGGGTCATGGGTCCAGTACCCAATCTGTTCCTAAGTTATATATGAGGGTTATGCAACATCTCCCTATAGGTATCCATCTTGTTATAACCTTCTGGTTCTTCATCAAACTTCCTAGCTCCCTCACAAAGGACTCCAACAACAGTTTCCCAAACTTCATGGGTGATTTCCATTGTTACACCTTTCACCTTGGTGATCATGGTCCCATTCATGGACCCTTTGGCATAGGTATAGAAAACCTTCACCAAATCAGGGTAAAAGGTACCCTTCATTTCTAAAAATCTTCTAAGCCCTTGGACTTCAAGATATACAGGGAATTGGAATCCCTCCCTAATAAACCAATCTAACTCAAGGTATTTAGGTGAGGCTACAGGCTTAGTTGCACTGAACTGTAGATAGTTTATTTTATATAACTCTGTGGAAAACCACAAGTCCAGCTTGTTTGGGGGTTGAGGAGGAGGTGGATTGGATGATGATTCTTCCACTTTCCTCTTAGAAGACCTAGCACGTTTAGGTGTTGGGTTTGACATGGTTCTGGATAGGTTTAGACACAAGAAAATTCAGACAAATTTCAGAAATTTTAGAGATAATAGATTAAGGTGCATATTTTTCTATTGTTGCAATGCACTATTTATAGGCAGAATTGATGCTTCTAACGTCCATATTTTTAAAAATATAGTTGTTGGTGACAGTTAAGACACTTCAGTGGCCTTGGATTTCCTTTGGATTTGGTTGGGCAGTTACATTTTTAGAGAAAAACTGTCAGAAAACGCACAACAGACTAAATAATCGATTATTTACTTAAGGTAATTGATTATTTTGTACATTTTGGACATAAAAATTGCACGTGGTAATCGATTATCCCGTGTGGTAATCGATTATTTGCCAACCATTTAGAGGTTGAAGATGATTTGTAATCGATTATATGCTAATATAATCGATTATATCATGAATTTGGGACTTTTATCAAGTACCAAAGCTTATGGAATCGATTATCCCGAGTGGTAATCGATTGTTCCAGGAGATTAAAAAATTCTAAGCATATGTGTAACCGATTACCAAAAATGGATTTAGTTCATAGTAATCGATTATCCCGATGTGTAATCGATTATTCCAGGAAGAATTATTTCTTTGAAACAAAGAATAATCGATTACAGGATTGCAGTAATCAATTACTTAAGCTTGTTTAGCACAAATAATGTGATTTTTAATGAATTTAATCGATTAACCCGTGGTGTAATCGATTATTACAAGTTTATCAGAAAACATAGCATTTTGCAGATCAACACGAATTTTCAATCAACTTGGTGATGAATGCATCAATAAAGCTCAATTAACCATGGAAAGGCACACTTTAAACAAGCTAGCATATGTTGGATTTGTCAAGAATACCTAGCATGTTTCTATGTGCATAAAATCTATCCCTAGGCAATGGTTTAGTGAATATGTCAGCCAGTTGGTTATGGGTATCAATGAAATCAACTTTGATATTACCTTTTTGAACATGATCTTTGAGGAAATGATGCATTATCTCAATATGCTTGATCCTTGAATGCATTATTGGATTCTTTGATATGTTAATAGCACTTGTATTGTCACATAGCAGTGGTATTTCATTCAGTTCAACTCCAAAATCTTGCATTTGTTGCTTTAACCATAGGCTTTGTGCACTGCAACTTCCAGTTGAGATATATTCAGTTTCAGCAGTTGACAAAGCAACACAAGATTGTTTCTTGCAATGCCATGAGATCAATGAACTTCCTAGAAGATGAGAAGTGACACTTGTACTTTTTCTATCTAACTTGTAACCTGCAAAGTCAGAATCAGAATATCCAACAATATTAATTGAAGCACCTCTGGGATACCAAAGACCAACTTTTGGTGTAGCTTTGAGATATTTAAGGATCCTCTTGACTGCAGTAAGATGAGACTCTTTAGGATTTGCTTGATATCTTGCACACAAGCAAACACTTAGCATTATATCAGGTCTACTAGCTGTCAAGTATAGCAGAGATCCAATCATTCCTCTGAACTTAGACTCATCAACCTTCTTTCCATTTTCATCTGAATCAAGATATGTTGATGTAGCCATTGGAGTTGCAGCATCCTTGCTATTCTCCATGTCAAACTTCTTAATAACTTCAAGGCAATATTTGGATTGATTGAGAAATGTTCCATTATTCATTTGCTTCACTTGCAGTCCAAGAAAGAATGTTAATTCACCCATCATTGACATTTCAAATTCCTTTTGCATAGCTGAGGAAAATTCCTTGCATAACAAATGATTAGTAGAACCAAAAATTATGTCACCCACATAAACTTGAACCAATAAGATATCATTGTCATGCCTTTTGATGAACAAGGTTTTGTCAACATTGCCCCTTGTGAAAGATTGTTCAAGCAGAAATTTGCTTAATCTTTCATACCATGATCTAAGAGCTTGTTTCAAACCATAGAGTGCCTTTTTCAGTTTAAAAACATAGTTAGGATGTTTACAATCAGTAAAACCAGGAGTGTTCAACATATATATCCTCCTCAATGTATCCATTCAAAAAAGCACTTTTAACATCTATTTGAAAAAGTTTGAAATCCATGAGACATGTATATGCAAGCAATAACCTGATTGCTTCTAATCTTGCAACTGGAGCATAAGTTTCTTCATAGTCTATGCCTTCTTCTTGGTTGTAACCTTTAGCAACCAATCTAGCTTTATTTTTGACTATGATTCCACTTTCATCAAGTTTATTTCTAAAAGCCCATTTTGTACTAATGGGTTTAAGAGAGAGGATGGTCGAGGAACAAGTTCCCAAACTTCATTTCTCTTAAACTGATTTAACTCATCATGCATGGCATGCATCCAATGTTCATCATTCAAGGCTTGATTAATATTCTTAGGTTCAATTTGAGAAAAAAAAGCCATCTTACAACATAGGTTTCTTAATAAAGATCTAGTAGATATTCCCTTTGAAACTTCACCTATGATGTTATCAAGTGATAGGTCTCTTGTTGTTCTCCAATCTTTAGGCACTTGAACAGGGGTTGATGGTTTTGCTTCAACACTTGGTTCTTCTTTCTCTTTGGTTAAGGAATCATCTAGCTGAATAAATTCTTCCATTGGGCCTGCATCTACATCACACTTCTTTTCCTCTTTAGAGGGATTAGATTCATCACAAATTATATGTACAGATTCTTCCATACAAATAGTTCTCTTATTGAATACTCTAGAAGCCTTACTATGTAATGAATATCCAAGGAAAATTGCTTCGTCAGCCTTAGCATCAAATTTTCCAAGTGATTCTTTCCCATTGTTTAATACAAAACACTTGCAGTCAAACATTCTTAAGTGAGAAATGTTGGGTTTTCTAACTTTGTATAGCTTATAAGGAGTTTTCTTTAAAATAGGCCTTATAATTAATCTATTCAAAGTGTAGCATACTGTACTTACAGCATCAGTCCAAAAATATTTAGGCAAATTTGTCTCATTAAGAAGTGTTCTAGCTCCTTCCTCAAGAGATTTGTTTTTTCTCTCCACAACACCATTTTGTTGGGGTGTTCTTGGACCTGAAAAATTGTGGTTAATCCCATTTTCTTCAAAGAATTTTTCAAAATATTCATTTTGGAATTCATCACCATGATCACTTCTTATAAAGATAATTTTGCTACCTTTTTCATTTTGTGCAAGCTTAGCCATTTTTCTAAATGCAAGGAAAGCATCACTTTTGGATTTCAAAAACAGAGTCCAAGTGAATCTAGAGTAATCATCCACAATTACAAGCCCATAATAGTTGCCACCTAAACTCATTGTTCTAGAAGGAACAAACAAGTCAATGTGCAGTAATTCAAGTGGTCTAGAGGTGGAAACAATGTTTTTACTTTGAAAAGATTTCTTAGTTTGTTTCCCCTTTTGACAAGCATCACAAAGTTTGTCCTTCTCAATCTTGAGTTTGGGCAATCCTATTACTAAATATTTTCTAATAAGCTTGTTAATGTGGTGCATGTTTATGTGACTAGCCCTTCTATGCCATAGCCAAGATTCATCAATCTTGCTTATAAGACAAGAAGTGTTATGGAAGAATGCATAATCAATTGAAAGTATGTATATGTTACCTTTCCTTTTACCTATATGAAGAACTTCATCACTTTTTCCATCACAAATCATGCAACAGTCTTTATTGAAGGTGACTTTAAATCCTTTGTCACACAGCTAACTTATGCTCAAGAGATTATGCTTCAAACCTTCTACATAAAGAACATTCTTGATCTCATGTATAGCAATGTAATCGATTACTACCTGTTGGTAATCGATTAAAGTGTTCATCAAGGCAGTTCATGTGTAAACGAAGGTCAAATAATCGATTAATCTGATAGGTAATCGATTACATTGTTCTTAAAAAATTTTCCCAAGTAAACCAAGAACAAAATAATCGATTATATCCTCAATGTAATTGATTAAACCAGTACAAAAATTCATTTTTCCAAAACCTTTGATTTCACATGAAAACCTTTAGTTAAATGTTAAAAGCTTAGGTGGATTTTCATGAAAAATACTTAGTTAGATGAATGAATGAGTGAATGCATGGATCAATTAGATGGCTTTCCTTTTACATAAAATTCCAAGTCTTCAAGCATGTTTGAAGCTCAAAACAAATCTTGGCAAATGCTTCCAATCTTCATGAAGCTTCACTTGGAATCAACAATCTCCCCCTTTTTGGCTTTAAACATGCTAAATTCTTGATTGACCAATTGTTGAACTTGAAGCTTTTATAAGTGGAATTATCCATGGAAGACTTTGAATTTTCAGACCTGGAATTTTTACACTTTCCATACAAAAATCAAGTGTTAAAGCATCTGATTCCTTTAAATCATCATTCACATGTATTTTAGGTATTATTGATTCTTTTTAGACAGTCAGCTCCCCCTAAATTCCAACATCCATTCAATTCAAATTTTGGGCCAAAAAAAATAGGGGCAAATAGAGTGATATGCAGGGCATTCAACAATCAATCATTTCTCCCCCTAATTTGCTTGTTAAAGACAAAAATATAAAGAGAACAACGGATAATTGAAATATAAGTAGATTGGAAGTGTTATATATGGATTGGGAAGCCATTACAGAAAGAATTCAAACATTACAGGTAAGATAAAAATAGAGCATATAAAAATAAAGAAACATAGACCATTTAAAAGGAGGTAGAGTCATCAGTCTTAAGAGTAGCCTCAATAATGTCTAGCTTATCCTTAATTTCTTCAAAAGATACACTAGTCTCTGTCCTAAAATCATGATGCATCTGGAGAAGCCCATCCATCTTTTGCAGCATCAAATATTCAAATTATGAGTATAAGGGCTGAGATAGATCCCTTTCTTCATCTTCAGAATCTTCCACTTGAAGATCAGCATCAGCAGGTGGAGGAGGAGGTCCTTGTGGTTGAGGTTGTCCAGCCATTCCCAGCCTTGAGGAGTTTTCTGGATACCCAGGATACCCAGCTTTGTGAGATGTTTTTCCTTTATCAAGTTGTTGCCAGAATTGGTATGGTCCATCACCTCATCAGTTACATCAATGTTGAAGTGATCAATGAACCTAGATACCAAGACAAGGTAAGGAAAATGATAGTTGACAAGTCTCTTAGACTTAAGCATGATTTCCTCAAATATAAGAACCCAATGCATGGGAATAGATTTCTTTAGACCATGTACCAATTGCAAGTCATCATCTGTGGCTTGGGCATGATTAGTAGCCCTTGGAGTCAGCACATAGGTTATGATGTAGTGGAGTAACCTATCCTCAGGATTTATAGGACCAGTACCTAGTCTGTTCCTAAGTTGCATATATGGGTCATGAAGCATCTCCCTATAGGTGTCTAATTTACTGTATCCCTCAGGGTCTTCATCAAACTTCCTAGCACCCTCACAGATTACCCCTGCAACAGATTCCCAGACTTCATGGGTAATTTCCATCGTAACACCCTTGACTTTAGAAATCATAGTTCTATTCATGGAACCCTTGGCACAGGCATAAAAGACTTTGACCAATTTTGCGTAGAAAGTACCCTTCATTTCAAGGAATCTTCTGAGACCTTGGGTTTCTAGGAATGCAGGGAATTGAAATCCCTCCGTAATAAACCAATCTAGGTCCAGGTATTTGGGTGAGCACACTGGTTTAGTGGCAAAGAACTGTAAGTAGTTTAACTTGTCAGACTCATTGGAAAACCACAAGTCTAACCTATTTGGGGGGTTGAGGAGAAGGAGGATTGGATGATGATTCTCCCACTTTCCTCTTAGAAGACCTAGCACGTTTAGGTGTTGGGTTTGACATGGTTCTGGATAGGTTTAGACAAAAGAAAACTCAAACAAATTTCAGAAATTTCAGAGAGATAATAGACTAAGGTGTAGATTTTTCTATTGATGCAATGCAATATTTATAGGCAGAATTGATGCTCTTAACGTCCATATTTTTGAAAATATAGCTGTTGGTGACAATTAAGGCACTTCATTGGCCTTGGATTTCCTTTGGATTTGGTTGGAAAGTTACATTTTCAGAGAAAAACTGTCAGAAAACGCACAACAGACTAAATAATCGATTATTTACTTAAGGTAATAGATTATTTTGCACATTTTGGACACAAAAATTGCACGTGGTAATCGATTATTTGCCAACCATTTAGAGGTTGAAGATGATCTATAATCGATTATATGCTAATGTAATCGATTATATCATGAATTTGGGATTTTTATCAAGAACCAGAGCTTATGTAATCAATTATCCCGAGTGGTAATTGATTATTCCAGAAGAAACAAAAGTTCTAAGCATATGTGTAATCGATTACCAAATTGTTGTAATCGATTACTCCAGTGAGCCATTTAAACTGGAAAATGGATTTAGTTCATAGTAATCGATTATCCCGATGTGTAATCGATTATTCCAGGAAGAATTATTTCTTTGAAACAAAGAATAATCGATTACAGGATTGCAGTAATCGATTACTTAAGCTTGTTTAGCACAAATAATGTGATTTTTAATGAATTTAATCGTTTAACCCATGATGTAATCGATTAATACAGTAAGTTTATCAGAAAAAAGAGCATTTTGCAGATCAACACGAATTTTCAATCAACTTGGTGATGAATGCACCAATGAAGCTCAATTAACCATGGAAAGGTACACTTTAAACAGGCTAGCATATCTTGAATTCATCAAGAATACCTAGCATGTTTCTAAGAGCATAAAATTTATCTCTTGCCAATGGTTTAGTAAATATATCAGCTAGTTGGTTATAGGTATCAATGAAATCAATTTTGATATTACCTTTTTGAACATGATCTCTGAGGAAATGATGTCTAATTTCAATGTGCTTGGTCCTTGAGTGCATAATAGGATTCTTTGAGATGTTGACAACACTTGTGTTGTCACAAAGCAGAGGTATCTCCTTTAGTTCAACTCCAAAATCTTGTAAATGTTGTTTCAGCCATAAGCATTGTGCACAGCAACTCCCAGCTAACAAAGCCACACAAGATTTTTTCTTGCACTGCCAAGATATGAGAGAACTTCCAAGAAGATGAAAAGTGTCACTTGTGCTTTTCCTGTCCAATTTACATCCTGCAAAATCAGAATCAGAATATCCAATAATGTTGATTTGTGCACCCGTAGGATACCATAACCCAACTTTTGGGGTTGCCTTGAGATACTTGAGGATTCTTTTGACTGCTGTAAGATGAGACTCTTTTGGATTTGCTTGATATCTTGCACACAAGCAGGTACTTAGCATAATATCAGGTCTACTAGCTATCATATACAATAAAGAACCAATCATTCCTCTATATCTTGATTCATCAACCTTCTTTTCCTTTTCATCTGAATCAAGGTAAGTTGATGTTGCCATCGGAGTTGCAGCATCTTTGCTTTTCTCCATTTCAAACTTTTTGATGACTTCAAGGCAATATTTTGATTGATTAAGGAAAATGCCATTCTTCATTTGTTTCACTTGAAGTCCAAGAAAGAATGTTAATTCTCCCACCATTGACATCTCAAACTCATTTTGCATAGCTGCAGAAAATTCTGTGCAAACTAGTTGATTAGTTGAACCAAAGATAATATCATCCACATAAACTTGAACCAATAGAATATCATCCTTATGCTTCTTGATGAACAAGGTTTTGTCAACATTGCCCCTTATAAAGGATTGATCAAGCAGAAATTTGTTCAACCTTTCATACCATGATCTAGGAGCTTGCTTTAAACCATAAAAGGGCCTTTTTAGGTTTAAAAACATAGTTAGGATGTTTGAAATCAATAAATCCAGGAGGTTGCTCAACATAAATGTCCTCCTCAATATAACCATTTAAAAAGGCACTTTTAACATCCATTTGAAAGAGTTTAAAATCCATTAAGCATGCAAAAGCAAGTAATAGCCTAATAGCTTCCAATCTTGCAACTGGAGCATAAGTTTCCTCATAGTCAATGCCTTCCTCTTGGTTGTAACCTTTAGCAACCAATCTAGCCTTGTTTCTTACTATGATTCCACTTTCATCAAGCTTGTTTCTAAAAATCCACTTTGTACCAATAGGCTTGAAGGATGATGGTCTAAGAACAAGTTCCGAAACTTCATTTCTTTTAAATTGATTTAACTCATCATGCATAGCATGTATCCAATGTTCATCATGCAAGGCTTGGTTAATATCCTTATGTTCAATTTGAGATACAAAAGCCATATCACAACATAAATTTCTCAATGAAGATCTAGTTGATACTCCCTTTGACACTTCACCTATGATGTTGTCAAGTGAGAGATCTCTTGTTGTTCTCCATTCTTTTGGCTTTTGATTAGGTGTTGATGGATTTGTTACAGCACTTGATTCTCCTTTTTCTTCAATAGGCTGGACAATTTCTTCCATAGGACCTACATCTAAATCACATTTCTTTTCCTCTCTTGTTTAGATTCATCACAAATTACATGAACTGATTCTTCCATGCACATAGTTCTTTTGTTGAAAACTCTATAGGCTTTACTTTGTAATGAATATCCAAGAAATATAGCTTCATCAGCCTTTGCATCAAACTTTCCAAGTGATTCTTTCCCATTATTAAACACAAAGCACTTGTAGCCAAAGGTTCTCAAGTGAGAGATATTTGGTTTTCTGCCTTTGTACAGCTCATAAGGGGTTTTCTTCAAAATAGGCCCTATGAGAAGTCTATTTAAAGTATAGCAAACTATACTAACTGCATCAACCCAAAAATATTTTGGCAAATTTGTCTCATTAAGAAGTGTTCTAGCACCTTCTTCAAGAGATCTATTTTTCCTCTCCACAACACCATTTTGTTGAAGTATTCTTAGAGCTGAAAAATTGTGGTTAATTCCATTTTCTTCACAGAGTTTTTCAAAATGTTCATTTTGGAATTCTCCACCATGATCACTTCTTATTGAGATAATTTTGTTGCTTTTCTCATTTTGAATAAATTTGGCTAATTTTATAAAAGCATGGAAAGCATCACTTTTGGATTTCAAAAACAAAGTCCAAGTATATCTCGAGTAATCATCAACAATCACAAGTCCATAATAATTGCCACCCAAACTCATAGTTCTAGAAGGCCCAAACAAATCAATGTGTAGCAATTCAAGAGGTCTAGAGGTGGAAACAATATTTTTGCTTTAAAAAGAGATTTTAGTTTGTTTCCCCTTTTGACAAGCATCACAAAGTTTGTCTTTTTCAAATTTGTGTTTAGGCAAACCAATCACTAAGTCCTTTTTAATAAGCTTGTTAATATGGTGCATGTTGATGTGACTAGCTCTCCTATGCCACAACCAAGATTCATCTAACTTACTCATTAAGCATGAAGTTTTGTGAAAGAATACATGGTCAATAGAAAGTAGATAGATATTACCTTTCCTTTTGCCTATATGAACTACTTCACCACTTTGGCCATCACATATCATACAACAATTCTTATTGAATGAGATTTTAAAACCTTTGTCACAGAGTTGGCTTATGCTTAGAAGATTGTGCTTCAAACCATCCACATAGAGAACATTGCTAATCTTGGTGTTGAAGTTATCTCCAATGTTTCCTTCACCAATTATCTTGCCCTTGTTGTTATCTCCATAAGTGACAAAGCCTCCATCTTTAGGAATAAGATTTGTGAGCAAAGACTTGTCACCCGTCATATGTCTTGAGCGGCCACTATCAAGATACCACAATGAAGTTCTTGCTCTAAGACATACCTGCAAAATTTAAGTCAATTCATAGGAGGAGGTACCCAATTGAGGTTGGGTCCAAAGGGGTTAGTAGCTTTCTTCTTCTTTTTAACCCAAATGCATTCACCATTTGGTATATAGAACCTTCTTGCAAAACATTTATAAGAAGTGTGTCCTCCCTCCATACAATAGTTACAAACAACAGCTTGAAGAAAACATTTTGATTGACTCTTGATTTCCTTTTATTCTTTTGTTTTGGGGTCACAAATATTGTCTTTTGGACATTTTTAGAACCCTTTTTATACCCCCAATCCAGAAGTATCTCTAGCATGTTTTGTGTAACACCCCAAAATTTTGGAGTCACAACCAGTTACTAGGATTAAATGTTAATTCAAGGCAGTACAAAAGATTTAGGGGAAAAGACCAAAATGCCCTAGGTATGCTAGCAAGATATATTAAGGAGGAAATTTTATATATATTCTTGGATGGTTGAAAAATGATCAAAATACCCTTAGGGTGATACCTACAGAGATACCTTGAACATTTTTAGAAAATGATGATTTTGCCCTTAGGATAAGTGGTGAAATTACCAAAATACCCTTTAGGTCAAACACTGATCAAATGACTTTAGAAATTTGTGGGAACCTCAGTATTGGAAAAAATGCTGGTAGACAACACATTATTAACATGATTGGGGTCAGAAAACCCTAAACAATAATTTTTAGGAATTTTGGAAGATAATTTAAAAAGAGCCTAA
>PYAF01000509.1:547172-560316 GCA_007407185.1 Glycine tomentella | reverse complement strand
CGTCAGCCTTCACTCTGATTCTTGCGTCAACCTGCCTCCATCCATAATGGGAGTATTTATAGAGAGGCACAGCATTTAGGGATTTACCCTAAATGGCAAATGGGCCGAGGTCAATACCTCGGGATTTGGGCCCAATCACAAATTCCCTTTCTCACCTAGGGATTTGGGCCAACAGCATTAAACGGAACAAACACCAACACATCTTTGGAAAATGAATATCTTTATGCATACATATTTATTTATTTTATATTCCTTTTTTCTGCTCCTTAAAGATTGGCTGTCTTTTCTTTAATTTCAGGTAAAGCAACAATTTTGGAGATTGAAACAAAAAGCTACGAGAAAGAATCTGGTGATTTATTGTGCATGAACAGGTAATGCTAAAGACATTCCCTTTAATCCATTGTTATCATCATATTCAATCATCTACTTGCTTGCAGGACAACTTTCTTTCTACGTGGTGCTGGTGGCTTCTCAAAGTCATCTAAGCCATTTTCTTATACAAACTACCCTGTGAATCAGAATCCAACTCTGAAAATTCCTGAAAGTAAACCTTTTTCTGTGTTTGAGGATCGTACCCAACCATCTCAGGCATGTTGTAACTATGCAATGTTGTTTGGAATAAATTGGATTTTTTGTTAACGTCACGGCATCTCTTTCTTTTTTTTGCCCTACCCTCATTCATTTGTCTGTGCTCTATTACTTTCTTTGTGACATATTTGGAAAGCAATGTAGGATATATATCTTCAGTTCGGAACCAGTTTACCTGCATATAATAACATCTTAAAACATAAATTTCATGATATGTTTTCACCTCTCTGAACTTTTACATGGATTCAGCTTATCAGATTCTAGTCATATGCCTTAGATATTTAGTTGTCAACTGTCTTTGGCCACATTAGTCATTCATGAAATGTGTTTTCTTCAGAAACTTTTGGCAAGTAATGTCAAGAATACAAGTAACTTGATCTAAGTTATGTCCTCTTAAGATACTTTGAACTGCATTCTTAATACCATACATAAAGCAGGAGCACCCTCTTCCTCAAAAGGGAATTCCTTTCAATAAAGAATACAGCAATCCTAATATCCCAAAGCAGAAACCAACCTGCCACAGATTATAACCAGAATTGTCACCTCCCATTTCCACAACTTGAGCAGCCACAATTTTTTATCTCTTAGATGTGGAAGACACAGCGTGGTAGTTACCAGCACACCAATGATCAGAATAAAGCTCAACCACTCAACCCCGACACCCAAATACAACTAGAGTTTACCCTGTTCATGTGTTTGTCTAATAACAGAACCCATTCTTATCTCTACACATTTTTACTGTCCTGACACACTGTTGAGATTTTTGAAGCCACGGAAGCCTAATACATCTTTGAAAACTTTTGATATGCCTCTTTATAAATTCTACACAGATTCTGAATGATGTTCATTTTGGCAGGCATTGCTCTATAGGCTATCTGGTGATTACAGTCCTCTGCATTCAGATCCCATGGTTGCAAAAGTTGCTGGGTTAGTACTCTCATCCTGTCTTCTGAATGCCAACAGATTGTTAAATACTTGAAATTTCTAATTAGATTGTACCTCTCGCTCTTCCACGGTGGAAGTTGGGGGTGTGCTAAGGTGAATGAGAATTTTCCTTCCTTTTCAGCCATGGAGCTTTTTATTTGGATTGGTCATATAAATTAAATACATAGAGTTATAGAAATAGTGGTTATGTCTCATTTTAAGATATAATGCTGTCAGTTTGTGTTGTGACTATTCTTTTTGTGGTCATTTTCTATCATATGGATTGTATTCAATTGTTCGGCTAAATTAATTATGATTTTTAACTTGTTGCCAAAGATTCTCGCCGCCAATATTGCATGGTCTGTGCACATTAGGCTTTGCAGTTAGGGCAATCATCAAATGCATATGCAGAGGAGATCCAGACTTGATAAAAAGAATAGCAGGCAGATTTCTTCTACATGTCTACCCCGGTGAAACTGTAGTTACTGAGATGTGGCTTGAAGGCTCAAGGTAGAATCACTGTTCGTCTCATTGATTAAAAAAATATTATTTATCTTGCACCATCCACTTCCAACATATTCAAAAGCTTGGGGAATTATGATAGTGATTGAAAATTGATGTTGTGCAGGGTTATTTATCGGACTAAGGTGAAAGAGCGAAAGCGGGCAGTTCTTTCTGGCTACGTTGATCTGCGTGGTTTGACTTCGTCACTGTCAAAGAATTCAATTACATGTAGGCTGTAGGTCGATAATATTTGCAGAGGGTTTGCCATTAATTAAGTGTTCAATTTCAATAAATCAATAATGACTATATGCACTGGGGATAATTTTAAAATGTAATTAATTGTGTGATAGATGACTAAATTTACAAAAGGGGCATCTATGTAGAATAGTGGTGTTATTTAGATAAACTTCTAATACTCAGGATAAAAAAATAAGATGAAATGAACTAAACTTCTTTTATCAATTAAAATTAACTTAGGCATTTTGTCTTTGATAAAAATTTAATTTATTCAAAAATTGAGGTGCATTGGTTAATTTTAATTTATAAAAAAAATCAATTTATTTAACTTATTTTTTCAATAAGTACTTATAGATAAATTTATCGAAATAAGACACTCAAATTAGATTTAAAAATTGAATTTGATAAATGATATATTTTTGTTATTCACCAAGCACCAGAAGAAGAAAAAAGTATACTTTTGTTTCGACTTATTCCGATTCATGCTCTGGCTCGTAGGAATTTATTATCACATTAAAATTAAAATTTGAATAGATAAAAAAAAATTTAACGGACAATACTTAAAAATTTGAGACAATGACAATGAAAAACTGATTTTGTATTGTTAGCTCATGGTCTTTAAACTCATTACTAGAACAAGCAAATCAAGACTCGTGTATGCCTAAGTAGCAACTTAAATATTGTTTTTTTAGGCAGATTTCTTTTTATGTTTCAAGGTAACATTAAATTCAAAATTATTCAATATTTAAAAACTGAGACAATTACTTAAACAGAAAAAAGACATGATTTGTGATTCAGTGAAAATGAAAAAAATATTTTGTATTGTTAGTTCATCATGGTCTTTAAACTCATTACTAAAACAAGCAAATCGAGACTCGTGTATGCCTCAGTAGCAACTTAAATATTTTTTTTTGGTGAATACTTAAATGGGAAATTCTCTTCAGTACGAAAATATTTACGTAAAATCTGAACGAATGTAATTTCCCACTAACGCTTATTTAATATTTCAAGTTTCTTTAATTCGGATCTATTTTCAAAGTAGCTGAAATATCTTCTCATCACTAAAATTTTCAATACGTTTTAACATTTATTTTCAGAAAATTAAAAAATTAAAATATGTCATTTTTTTGGACTTATCTAGATTAGGATAAATCCAAATTTATGATAATGACTTTTTATATTGGTTATATATATAAATGATTTAAATGAAATATCTTTTCATCACTAAAATTTTCAATACATTTTAACATTTATTTTCAGAAAATTAAAAAATTAAAATGTGTCATTTTTTTGAACTTATCTAGATTAGAATAAATCCAAATTTATGATAATGACTTTTTTATCGGTTATATATATATATATATATATATATATATATATATATATATATATAAAAGTGGTTTAAATGTGATATTTTTACATTATGTATATAATTAATGTGAAATGTAACTTTTTTTTCATTTATTATATATAATTTATATAAAAAATTAATACACTTAAATTCAAATGTCCAAATCTTTGTATTTGACTAAAAACTAACACATTTAAATTTTACAAAAATAAATTGTGAATGTTTTCATATTTACGGAACTAAAAACATATTTTAACTTTAAAAACAAATACCGATTCTCAACTATGGAGGCTAGGATACGAAAGGAAAACGCAGGTGTAACTTATGAAAGTCATCCTGCACCGTTGGATCAATTAATTTTTATTTAATTTAACTTTTTTCTTTTTCTTTTTTTGGTGCATTTCCCGAACTACCCTTATCTTCATCCATTGCACCTTCCTCCCAGCGGCATCAACACCGCACCGCGCATCGTCGCCGCCACCACCAAACCGATGGTGGCTTCACCAGCGGCAGATTCTCCACTGATTTTCAGAGGCTCTTTCTCTATCTTTCACTCTTTTTCTTCATCTCTTCTCTTCTCTCTCTAGGAGATCCTCAAGGCATCTCGAAGTGCCTTGGAGCTGTGTTGATTTTCTGCTCTGTTTTTCAATATTTCTTTGTAATCTTGCATTTCTAGGTTTCCATAGTTGCACTACTGTAATTCTAGACTGATAGTTACTTAATTCAAGCTGTGTTCTGAGGTTTATTAATTATAACTGTTGGGAGTTCTATCAGAATCACTGCAAACAAAATATTACCAAACATTAATAAGAGGCAACATCACATGTGCAAGGCATTTTCAGTAGTTAAAATAAGTTTTTTTCTCTTTGACCAATGATTTAAACAATAGAACTAGCAATGTCTCCCAGTTCAACCTCAAAAAAACCAAAACACGATAGCTTTTTCCAACTTTAACGGTATACAATATTGTCCTCTTTCAAGCTCAAACTTCCTTGGTAACTTAAACTACTGTCTTCTCCAAAGAAACCAATACGCTATAAAACACTATGCAGCGATATTGGAGCAAAAAGAGGGAAGATGGCAAGTCAAAGCGGTGCCGGAGCAGAGACAGGAATAGGGCCAGAGCGGAGATGGGAATGCAGAGAGAGAAGAAAGGGAAAAAAGAAAAAGGGTAGAAAGGGAAATGAGGCAAAGAAAAAGAAAAAAAGAAAAAAAAATTCAAAAATAATAATCGTTTGATGAAAATTAAAATCAATCCAACGATGCATGATGACTTTCGTATATTACGCTTGGATTTACCTTTCGTACCCTAGCCTCCGTCGTTCTCAGCACATTTCAAGTTATTCGTACAAAAGGAATTCTTACCAAATTGCTCTAAAAGCAAATCTTGTTATCTTATTTTTTTTCTTCTCTTTTTAATAATTTTAAAAAAATAATTACATATCATAAATCAGAACACGCCAACTATTTCTTATGAAGTAATGACAAATCACTTTCGTGCTTTCGTACTGCCTACGTTCGTACCATATAGCAGCCCTCTACTTGTATCTTACACGTTGAATACCTACATACCATACTTTTTTGCGTTTATTGGAAAAAAGTTGTTAAGAGAGCATGTATGAGAAGATTTAGATAATTGAATGGTCCGGATTTTGGAATGCAAATAGTGATAAGATAAAAAGAGTGTAAAATCGGTAAATTTAATTGTGAAAAAAAGAGGTGCAGAATAGAAGGACAGACCTTCAAGCATTCAAAATTGCCAACACATTAAGTATGAATTTCGGATTCCATAAAAAAAAGTATGAATTCCATATTGAAAGTAGGGTGTCACGCTTGGCATCATATTATATTCTTATATATGTTGTAATAATTTATTTATTTATTTACTTTGTAGGAGATAATGCGGCTAATGCATTGTGATTTCATCAAGTAGAAGATATCTCCAAAGCTGCAATTCTGCAGTTAGCCAGTTACAGTTTCGATCACAATTTAAAACCATTTGAATGGGCATATTTAAGCTAATAAGGGGAATAAGAGATACTTTTTTTTTTTTATCTGGGAATAAGAGATATGAATGTGAATAAATTGAGCTTTAACCGATCCTACCTCTGAAGTGGTATAAAAAATTATTAATACTATTACACCAAAAAAACTTTTTACAATTCTTTGTTTTTAATTTTAGATTGAAAAAAAGTATACAAGACTGATGGGTATACCAATGCAACAAATGAAACAACGCATTGGGGATCTAGTTTTATATGTTACCATACCTTGTAGTTTTCAAGCATATAAAATGTACGGTTTACTCTTATACTTGTCGTTTTCTTTCTATATAGGATTTACTTTGTAGTTTTGATTATGAAATTTGGGATTTACCTTTTATATGGCATTGTAGACAGATACAACGCGTAACTTTTTTTCCACTTGAACATAGTATTCATTAAACATTGCGTCAGTTTTTAAAATTATTTATTATAAAATCAAAACAAAAGTTTAACAATGAGTAACCGCACGCCTTTAATATCCTTATATACCATAACAATTCATTAAGAATGAATATTTAGGCAACATATTTTAACGGACTTTAGTGAACCTAATGCCAATTAAATGATTGACAAATCCATCGGGGGGTTAGCATTAGTAACTTAAAATCTAACCCCCACTGGCCACTTTTCTGACAATCTCATGTTCAATGTATTTTCTTGGTAGAAGTGAAAAAACAGAGAAATAAAATGGTTCAAGGGGTCGTCTGAAAGAAATAATCCATTGTTCTCTCTAACCTGTGACTGAGTGGGTTCTATTCAATCCAATGCACTTCCAACACTTTAGCCATAAAACCGTACCGGTCAGCAGCTTCATCCATCTGGCACATATATATCCAACTTGAGAGAATATAACAAAACTGAAAAACGTGCAAAACAACTTGGATGTGAAATCGTTACCATTTTCTGTGTTGGACGACCAGCTCCATGACCAGACTTGCAGTCAATGCGACCAATTATAGGGTTTGTCTGGGGACTTTTATCCAAGCCCGTACAAAGGACATATTGCATGGTCTGATAAATATTGAAAACGTGTTCACAGAGAAAGAAGGTAAGAAAAAAGGGAGTAGGACTATCAGCATGAGGTTCTTGCCCATACAGTAGTCAAGTGAGAGTGGCAGTCAGATACCCCCCCCCCCCCCAGTATGCAACAACCACAATTTGTAAATATATTTTAGATTATAACCACGTATTCTGTAGTTTGCAACATAATTCAATAAATAGAAGTTAACTTGTGTCTTCAATCTGTACATGCATTAATGAGAAGCAGACTAACCGCCAATAGCTTCAATGTGTGCAGGGGCACAACACGATCATCATGATCAGCTGTCAACAGCATGGTTGATGGATACTGAAATGACTGATCATGATGCTGTTCCCACGGTCTCCGGACATTATGTAATGGTGAGTATCTAGAACAGTCGATAACACATAACAGAACCATCATATTTTCAAGACACACAAGTTACATATCCAAACAGTAGGAAATCACAGTAGTTCATTAAGCAATATGGCTTACAAAATATGTTTCAAGAACAAAATGATCAAATATTATTTACTTCTTTATTTACATTTTTCTTCGAGAGCCTTAAAATATGAGAATAAAATGAGAACAGGATATCTCAAATTCAACAAACAGGAAGAAACTCTAAATATTAATGCTGCTACAGTGTTAGTAAAAATTACACAACATAGCAGATTGCAATCCCCGTACAGAATTATTACAAAACTCATGCGAAATGCATAGCTTTATGCCCTATACATATATCTATCAAGATAGTTTCAGCTTCAGCATCAAAGCATAGTAAGCTGTATACTGACCATACCAGGTATCTACACAGGCCACTAAATGAGAGTCAAAATGTTTAGCCTATATATAATATGACCAAATTACCTTTTAATGTTTAGAATTCCTTATTCTTTCTTGTTATATTGATCAATGATAATCTATCAAATAACAAAGGCATGTGGAAGCCATGCAATCCTATATAAAAAAAGTACTATTTAGGTCTAATGGCAGTATCTCTTCAGTAAAAAGCATAACTAGCTTGAATTCCAGGGGAGAAAAGAAAGATCAAATGCATTTGAAATTAAGGACCAAGGATGGTGAATAGTATGATAGTCCAACTAAGAAATGTGGTAGAGCCAGGTGGTGTGTAAGTATTTAGCTATGGCTCTGTTCATCACTTCATTATGCACCTTAATTATGATAAATCTATCCATGTCCGACATGTTAGTATATAACTATTTTGAAATGCCACCTTTCAACCCATCAGTCCATTTAAATTGTCCAAACATAACCCTACCGTCACCACACAGTTACAGCATCATGACACAAGTAATTTTGAAAATTTTGCCACATTGAAATAAAATTATTACACATGTAACTTTTTACATAAAATATGCCACAAATACAAATAAAATGATTACATCATGTTATGGATAAACCTTACTTGATTAGCCAATGAAACTCTTCCTCCTTGTCTGAACAACCATAGTCAGAGGTCCAAGCATGACCTGAATAACTATTCAAAATCAATATCTGAAACTTATTATAAACAACATACTGGACATTACAGATTGAAAGAAACCTATGGTAAATTTGTGGAACCGTAGCATGTCCATAACACCAACATGAGCCAGAGCACAGCCAAATAAATCAGGTCTCTGTACAGAGAAATAAGAATCAAATAAACAGAGACATTGAATGGGAAGATATATATGAAAAAATAGGAAGACAATACAAATAAATTGGACCTGATTTATACAAGCACCAACAAGAAGTCCACCATTGCTTCCACCTTCAATGCATAACTTTTTTGGTTGAGTATAACCAGTAGATACAAGGTATTCAGCAGCAGAAATGAAGTCATCAAAGCAATTCTGCTTTCTTGCTAGGGAGCCTGCTTTATGCCATTCCTCCCCATATTCTC
Source organism: Glycine tomentella (assembly GCA_007407185.1). Classification (NCBI taxonomy): domain Eukaryota; kingdom Viridiplantae; phylum Streptophyta; class Magnoliopsida; order Fabales; family Fabaceae; genus Glycine; species Glycine tomentella. The sequence continues at coordinate 551,737 of PYAF01000509.1, read as the reverse complement.
CACCACCACGAATATTTGCTATGCTGAAAACAACACCTAAATGTCTTGTAAGTACAATGCGACTGACACTGAAATATGGTGTAATATTGATGTTAAAACCACCATATCCATATAACAAACATGGGTGTGAACCATCCAAAGTAATATCCATTTTGGCAACAATGAACATTGGGATCTTGGTACCATCTTTACTAGTCAGGAAATCCTGAAATGTGGAAATTACATCAAAGAATAGAACAACCATGTTGAACAACAACTATACAGATTCCAAGAGAAAGCACGCTCTTACTTGTTCAGAATAATGTGATTGCATAACTGTCTATTTAATAATGTGAACCTAAAAATTAGATATCTTAGCAGCATCAGAAAATACTTTTAAATTTTTTTTACCTGTTTGACATGAAATTCAGACCGATCAAACCCAGGGACAACAATTTCACGAAATATCTTCATATCAGGAATCTCTGTTCCTAGGTTGCACTGGTAGATGATACCGGGAGTTAAGAAGCTTGTAAAGCTAATGAAAACCACACTATCTTTCCGTTGTGCAGAAATTTCAGACACACTGCCAATCTCAATTGGTAATTGATGCAGCAAGGAACCTGTTTTTAAGTCTCTTACTTGTAGAAGATACTTCACATCACTCAAGTAACTTACTATCAGTTGGTTGCCATTTACAGCACATGCTGACTCCAGTACATCTTTTTCAGACTCATGGAGAACATCAGCCCAAGCAGTTGGTTCTTTCAAATCTACTCGAACTATTTTATATTTTGGAGCATCTTTATTAGTTAAAAATGTAAACACGGTGTCATCATTTGCAATGGCTTCATACTGTGCATCAAAGTTATCAATAAGTTTGGCAAATGGAAGGAGGGAATTTTCATTCCGAAAGCCTTCCAGCGCATTAGGAAGTTTGGACAAGTCACAGTAGTAAAGTTTGTTAACTGGATCGCACCCTTCTGCAATATGGAGAAGGATGTACTGCACAATCAACAAAAACTGAGAGTCAGATTCATCTGAAATTTAAAGTCATGCATAAAATTCATTGTAGTTTTGTTACTGCACTTGATGAAAAGAATCAAATGATACTCACTACATGCTTGGCTTGCAAAGTTATGAATTAATCATATTTCCTACAATCTTCTCTTAGTTCTCTAATGCTACAAATGAACATAGATTCAGGTTTTTAAGAATTTTTTTAAGTCAAGATGCTTCAAGATAATATTTTTCTGATATTAAATAAGAAATTTTTAAAACCATCAGAGTAAAGCTCCAGGTTTTTAAGTCAAGATGCTTCAAGAAAAACAGATTTCTATTGAGCAAAAACATTTTATCATAGTAATATTCAATATAATACTCAGCCACTTAACCATACCATAATGCTAAATTGGAAAGGTTTAAATACATTTTTGGTCCTTGAAAATAAAATGTATTTTGGTTTTAGTCCCTATAAAAAATTACAAAAATCATGCCCTTTTAGTCCTTGGTAAATGAGAAACTAAGACCATGGAATTTTTCTTAAGAATATGGACTACAAATGAATAAATTCTTTATAGGAACTAAAAAGAAAAAACTGTCACATTTTCAAAGAGTAAAAACATATTTAAGCCAAATGGAAATTAGGCAAAGCAAAACAGTAGAGATCCAGGTTGCCCAAGCAAGACACTTCAATGTTAAATCAGGTGATAGATGCCTTCTAAAAAAATATGTAAGGCAAAGCATTACACATGTAAGCATCAGTAACATTTAGTAAAAAGCACAAACGCATTAGTTAAACATTTTTTCTTATTTTATGTGCAAATAAAAAGAATACAGATAATGTCTCATAATTCTAAAACAATGACAAAACATGTAGCACCTTGCCATCATCAGTAACACTTCCTCCAAACGTATATTTAGGATTTTCAGGATCTCTCCAGCACAAAATATCTTCTGATTGATCTGTACCCAGAAAATGATAATAGAGCTGATGATGAAGGTTAGCATTTGTTTCAGTACCGGCATCTACTACTTCTCCATCTCTACAGTGTAAAAGCAGAGCAATTAATTCAAGTTTTAAGTCAAGAAAACTTGAACTGATCCTACTATCATCACCGTGAAAAGTTATTTACAAGATCTCCCATTAGAAATAAGACCAACTCAAATCGTCTTGATCAGAACAAGCACATTCAAGACCATTTGCTCTCCGTGTTTACAATAAGTCATATTTGTAAAATAGCAATAGCAAATTAGAATAACAAGCTCCCGCTTTCTACCTTTCTTTATGACCAACAGTCAAACGACCAGATTCTATCCCATTTTAACTAACACGTAACAATTTAAAACTTAAGAACCTCCAGAAGTGAGAAAAACCAAATCCTGTATTTCAGGGAAAGAATGAGCGCATAGGAGATCACTTACTTGGGTGCTGGATAGCGGCTATAAAAGAAACCTTTGCCATCGTGCGTCCAACTAATTGAGGAAAACTTTACCTGATACATAATATTTACAATGAGTTTAATTTTTATGCTATGTCAGCATAACAGTGTCTATTAATCAGAAACCATCGTTGGTATCATTTATAAGATAGTTATTGTGAAAAACAACAATTATTTAGACTTAGTGCATATACTATTTATTCATTTACAATTACAACCATCAGTGGGAATTTTGTATGCCAGTTTTAATTTCTAGTAAAGGTACAATGTGATACTCACCCACGATAAGGTATCAGGCTCAACATTCCTGTCCTCAATCCGCATTACTTTTATAGTAGTCCAATCGCTACCACTTGAACTAAGCGCATAAGCCAAGTACTTGGCATCTTCGCTCACCGAAAGTGTGCTCAGGGAAACGGTTCCGTCTTCACTGAAGGTATTGGGATCGAGCAAAACCTCTGCCTCTCCTTCCAAACTCTCCTGAAAAAAAAAATCAACATATAAATGAATCCGAGAGGAGAAACTCAAAAACCAAGCAAAGCATTGAACGCACAATTACTAACCAATTAGCTATCAAACCTGAACATATAGAATGTTTTGCGGCTGAAGGCCAGTGTTGTGGAAGTAAAAGTACTTATTGGCTCGCCTAAATGGAGCGTAGTAACGAGGATGGTCAAATAGCTTCGTTATCGTTTCCTTAAGCTTACCTCTCGTTTCACATTTTTGAAGAACCGAATCTGTCAGCTGAACCTGTTTCGCTACGAACTCTTTCACTTCTTCCGCATCAGGATCTTCGAGCCTTAAACATATTAAAAAATAAAAAGGTTAAAGCATATATAAACGACATTTCCACGAGATTCGTCTCTAGAACTTCCTAACCCGAGTTCAATCATTTTTGCAAATTGAACAGCGGAAACAATTGAAATTCATTTGAGTACCATCGATAAGGATCTGCAATTTTGACGCCATGGTAATCTTCGACGACCGAATCGTCTCTGCGAGCAGGAGGATAGTTTAGGGCACACAGCGAAGCCATGCCACTCCGAGACGAAGAGAACTGAGGAACGCCATTGTGCCACTCTTGCCTCCGTTAAATAAATTCGCTGGGGTCAGAGGCGAAAATGGCATGCTGAGATGGCCCTGTACAGAAAAGGACAACACGTGGCCTTAATTTGCAGACAGCATCAGCGAAATAGGTGTGGTTATCTACCAACTCAGGACACATGGCATGTGTAATTCGCTTGATCCTTCAGCAAATTACACTGCCTAATCCACTATAAAAACTCCCCTTACCTATCATTTTCTCTCACACTTTCACTCAATTCACTCCACTCCCTCCCACAGCTCACTCCACTCTCACATTATTTGGTAAGTCTTTTTTTACTACTTTTCTGTCTTATTTTATTGAAATTTAATATTTTGTATTTTTAATTTTATATATATTAATTATTTAGATAGTTTTAGTTCTTAAATAATATTTAGGTTATAAATTAAAAATATCAGATTAGAAGATATAGATTTTTTGTTTACTACTTTTTCCTTCCTTCATTGTGGGTCCCCCTCCCTTAATTATTTATTTAGAATATTTCTTTGGCTATCAACTCAAAGAGTAGAGCGTCGGTAAGATATGGAGGTTTTTATCTAGAGCTTTGAACTGACCGGCCTATGATCATTTTGGAGAATTTATACAAACAGCTGGTGTGCTTGTTTGCGTCCAATCCGGATGTAAAGTCCTTAGTTTTTTATACTACTTTTTATGTTTTAAATTTTTGTAATTTTGTATTTTGTATTTTAAATTTTGAATATATTAATTATTTAGGTAGTTTTATTTTTTAAATAATATTATGGTTGGAAATTTAAAACATTAGGTTAGAGGATATGTAGGATTATTTTTTTTTACTACTTTTTCTTGTTTTATTTTTTTTTATTTTGTATTTTGTATATATTAATTATTTAGGTAGTTTTATTTTTAAATAATATTTTGGCTGGAAATTTAAAACATTTGGTGAGAGGATATGTAGAGTTAGTTTTTTTTTACTACTTTTTATGTTTTATTTTTTGTAATTTAGTATTTTATATTTTAAATTTTGTATATATTAATTATTTAGATAATTTTAGTTTCTAAATAATATTTAAGTTAGAAAT
>PYAF01000509.1:536993-547072 GCA_007407185.1 Glycine tomentella | reverse complement strand
TATTTTAAATTTTGAATATATTAATTATTTAGATAGTTTTATTTTTTAAATAATATTATGGTTGGAAATTTAAAATATTAGGTTAGAGGATATGTAGGGTTAGTCTTTTAAATTACCTTTACTGTTTTATTTTTTTTGTAATTTAGTATTTTGTATTTTAAATTTTGTATATATTAATTATTTATGTAGTTTTATTTTTTAAATAATATTTTGGTTGGAAATTTAAAACATTTAGAGGATATGTAGGTTAGTTTTTTTTACTACTTTTTCTGTTTCATTTTTTTGTAATTTTGTATTTTGTATTTTAAATTTTGTATATATTAATTATTTAGATAATTTTAGTTTTTAAATAATGTTTAGGTTTTTATATATATCGCTAAGATTCAACATAAATAATACATAAATAAATAAGGTTAATTGTTATGTAAGATTGTTTATTAGAAGAATGGATCACGATGAACATGTTCGATCGACCCCATCGACTGACTCTCCGTTGAGGGTGATTGACCCCGGTCCATCTGTACGAACTCTCCTTACACTACAAGAGAAACATATATCCACGTATGTGTGGAATTCACAAGGTGATTCGACCATGCCGGAGCGTGTACTTAATGTAAGACATGCAGCGACACACAATCATAATGCTATACCTGAGGAGATCCATCCGTGGCTTCGACAGGCTGGTTTTTATCATGTTGCACGTCTACGCAATCACGAGGTAAGCGATCTCTGTTGAGTTATCTTATAATATGTTGATTTTATTGTAATGTATATATAACTGTTGTGTAACTTATCTGTTTTAGATCGACCACCACCTTGTGTCAGCGCTTGTCGAGCGATGGCGGCCAGAGACACGTACGTTCCACATGAAGATGGGTGAGGTGACAATCACCCTGGAGGATGTACATCATCTGTTGGGGTTGCCGACCGATGGAGATGTTGTTACCGGGAGTTATGGACGACATAATTTTAGGGCTATTATTGGTGACATGTTAGGGGTTGAGCCGACTGTTGGTAGGGATTTGCACGGCAATTTGTTGGGCCTTGACTATTTGCAGGACCAGTTTGGTGATTTGCGATCCACGCTGGCACAGAAGTAGGACGCCGGAGATACACTCATGCATTGATTTTGCGCATCCTAGGTGGCATGTTGTTTGTTGACACCGCATCGAGCTTTGTGCCCGCTCGGTACTTATTACTTCTAGATGATTTCCAACACACAGGCACATTCAGTTGGGGCTCTGCGGTTCTTGCAGCCTTATATAGAGAGTTGTCTAAGGTAACACGTGTTGGCCGTCGTGAGATGGGTGGATGTACTTTGTTGTTGCAATTGTGGGCTTGGACGTGATTCCCGACTATCTCTCCTAACCTTCCTCCGATGGAAGACGAGGATGTCATACACCGCGAGATATATGCGCACAGGTATTTTTTTTCTTTCTTTGTTAGTATTCCATGGTTTGGTTCTTTTGGATGTAGTATATGTTGTTAATGTAGTAATTTTGTTGTTGCAGGTTTAATGTATACAATACGCGACAAACTGTATTTACAAACATTCGCAGATATCGACATTACATTGATGTGATGCGCATGAGAGACATACGTTGGAGGCCGTATGACCTTGTAGACATAGTCCATCCACCGGAGGTTGAGATGGCTCGGAGATGGTTGACTGTTTGTCCTCTTATTTGTTACGAGATTGTTGTCTACCAACAGCCGGATCGAGTTATGCGTCAGTTTGGGTTTGACCAGCCAATTCCAGAGGATCCGATTAATTGTAGTGAGCTGCTGACGATTAGTATTACGGGGAAGTCAGATGTGGATTGGAGCCAGCGCTATGATTTCTTCATTGCACAATGGATAAATAGAGATTTGCTTGTGTTGGAGGACGTTCAACCTATGCGAAGAGATGGGTACCTATCAGCCAACAATGAATACATGCAATGGTATTACTCTGTTACTCGTCGCTGGATGACCCGAACAACCGCGTTAAATGCATATGTGGTACGCTTGTTAAACAATATCGTGTTTTTTGCAACTTATTTTACATTGTTTATTCACTAATAAACTTGATGGCCAGACGGATCGAGCCAAGACTATTGTCCACATGACTTCACCTGAGGCACATGGTGCATTCGACATTAGGCAGGTCTACCAGGAGGCGCTTCGAATGTTGGTCGCATGCGATGATTTAGACAGAATTACAGATCCTGGAGATGTTGCACCCCCACCAGTGCGTCGTCAGACCGAGGCCCCTCCTGCAGTGGTTCACAGAAACCGACGTGCGCGGCATGAGGGGTTACCCCTTCACCACTCAACTCCGCCAGTTGCGGACACACCTATGATTGTGCCGCCTATACTTACGTGTCCTACTGGCATGTTCTATGCATCAGGGTACCCGTCAGGCCTATCTCAACAGTACTGGTGGCCACCCCATGATGTTCCAGGGATACAATACCCCCCCTGGTTTCCACCACCGTCGATGCCGCATTCCGGATTCACATATCCAACTTATCCCATGTATGCAGGAGGCCCCAGTTCAGGATCCAATTCAGGTGGATCTAGTTCATCTGGAACTCAGTTCAAACCCAGATCGGAGACATCATAATCTTGTAAAATTGATTTATTAAATAATTACATCTTGTCAAAGAGAATAATATGAATACATTTAGGAATGATAAATTAGATAATTCAATCAACTAACTTTTAGCGGATTAAAGATGGATCAAAACAAGTTAATGTGTCGAGTTGACCCATTTCTAACATGTCTCCAATCTGCTAGGTTGATCAGCCAACACAATGGTGGGTAAAATTTCTTGCACTCCCATTATTATTTTTTACAATTTTTATTACATTATGAAAAGTTTAATTCAAGATGAGTTTTTATAATGGAATGGAAAGCGTAAAAAACAATAGTTGAGGCCAGGAAGTAACGTCCCCCGGTGGTAATGTAATACGAATTGGACTTTTCCAATGCAATGGAGTGCAGGAAGTTTCACTCGTGTCATTTTTGGGTAACCTTGGGATCCACCTCTTCGTGAATGGACTTTGTAATTGTTTGATTGGGTTCTTGGATATCAACATGGGCTTCCTCCCTTACAGCAACAGCGTATCACACTCCTTAACAAAACTAAAAGTTATTTGTAATCACATTTGTTAACAAGAATTGTGAAGCTAACAAAAAGCTCTACATTAAATTAAGTCGGTCGTTCAAATCACTGTCGCTTGATTGTCAAGGGATTTGAAATAGTTATTTCTTTTATTTTATAGATTTTTTTTTTGATAGACAAGGATTCTTGAATCTTGAGACTAGCTTGATTCTAAATTCTAAATATCAAGTGACTTGTTTGCTTTCAAAAATATTGCAAATATTTTCGTCTCATTTCAATGAAGGATTCTAAATTTCTAATAGTAAAAAATAATTTATATATCTTAAAATGATAAATTTTTTCACTCCAATAAGTAGACAGGAAATCTATTTCCATTTTTTACAAGTGAATTATAAATCCAGAATCTATTTAACAGGTTTTAGTCAAGATGAATAAGGAGGCTCATTTAGAAAAAGGGACAATATAATAATATTACTTAACACAACTCCCGCAGGATGGTTAGATGACTGTTTTTTTCCCCTGTGCTGGCTACCCTAATAATAAGTGATAACCATAACATGTGGAAATCTTCTTCCCAATATTTGCCCCATTTTATTCTCTTGTTCTTTATTCAGTTAATATCATGGAAGATTTTTTTTTTTACGTAGAAGATTCGTTGACACATCTATAGACTCGAGAAAGATTACAATGATGACTTCATTGAATGCCAAATCGAATCTATTTATAGATTCTCCAGTTTTGTTGACCTTATATTGCTTATAATTTCAAATATGCAGAATAGAAATTTCAACTGCCTCAAAAATATCATGATCCAAATTATTTAACCTGGCAGCAGACTTGTGCTGCACAATTTGACGTGAGAAACATACATACTTAATGAACTAAGTGGAATTAACTATTTTTCTTCACTAATAAAATGAACCATTAAGTTCACTCGCCGTCAATCAGCACAGGTCATAGCCTCATAGGATAGGTAAAATACGTAGTAAGATTTTTTTTTTTTACAGAACCTTTGTTTTCTTTATAATCATTTTAAAAATTATATTTAGAGTGTAACTGTTAATTTAAATTGTGACTTTTAATATATAGTATAAAATATTACATTAACAATAAATAAAAATTAAACACATTTTTGTTAAAGTTTAATGTTAATACACAAACAAATATTATAAAATAGTTTTATTACATTATTATTTATTTATAAATCAAAATTTAAATTATTTTAAAAGTTAATAAACTTATTATAGATGATAAATTATGATTGGATAAAGTTTAAATTTCTTACACTGCAAATGCACATAACCCCTTTTCTATGTAATTTGAATTGATTATTCTAAATTAAAAATATTTTTTTGTATATTAAATATATTAATTACAAAATTTAATTATAATATAATTTATATATTTATAAATATAAATATTTATTTATTGCCAACTTTAATGTAATAAAATTTATATATTTATAAATATTGATTTATATTTTGTATTATGCAAAACTAAATATTAATTTTGTGTGATGTACAAACCAAAAGAGTGATTAAAAAATCTGTGTTTTAATATTTTGCATAGACTATAATAACACCCCTAAAGTTTCTTAAAATTCCACGTAATATTCCTTATTTTTTACACCTACACTGAACCCCCTAATTATTTAAACAACATTATATTACACTTACACATTACCTTAACCCAACTTAATTGTTTAAAAAATATTATATTGTATATCCTTTAAGGGAACTTACTTTAATGGTAAAAAAAAACCCAAAGGGTCTATGTGTATTTTTCAAGAGATCTCAAGAATGTTGTAATTTATTCTAATATTTTCTTAAAAACACTTGATACCTATTTTTATTAATGAATTTTCATTTATTTATTTGTTCTTAAAACTGTCAATCCTTACAAGTATCCTAAATGAATTTAATATTTACTTAATAGTTTAATGATAATATATTATAATATAAAATAAATTTTTACTGTTATTCAAAAAAAAATTATCATTAGTTTTTAAGGTAATTTTATAAAATTAACACATATCATGGTGGATTGCAAAATATATTAACAGTGCATAATTTTTTCTCTTCACTTAAAATGCACTAGTAATATAAAAAAATTATATTGTCATTCATACATAGTAAGATTATAAGTTTTTTGTTATGAATTGCTATTTTAAAAATTATATTCAGAGAAACTTTTAATGTAAATTTTATAACTTTTAAGTTGGTACAATAAAATGTTATATTAACAATGAATAACGCGCATAAAAAATATTAACAAGGAATAAAAGCTAAACACATTTTCAATATAAAACCATTAAGTATTTACTCTTCCACTCATCTCTCAATTAGTGCCAAGGACAACACTTATAAAAGAAGCTCTTCTAATATTATTTTTATATTTTATTTATTTTTAATCACAATTGTGTTTATTCAAAAACAAAGACTTCCATTTTTCATGTTGATATTCATGTAAACCACTCAATTTGCTACGTAGTATTATAGTATATTTCTCTGTTCTCCCCTCCATTTTTTTTCTTTAACTAAAGAAAGTGAAAGTTTATTAAATGTTTGGGAAAAGATATCATTTCAAGTTCTAAATCCAAACCCTAAAAAAAAAAACGAAAAAGTTGTGCCTAATAATAACTTCAGGGTGGAAGATGAATGTCCTCCCCACAGGTTATAAACACATGCACTTTATTTTATACTTTCCTCGGTCCACTTTGCTTGGGATGAGAGTCCAGCCAAGTAGGGTCTCTCTATAAAGTATAAACCCCTTTGTTTTCATCTTCACATGAATTCGTTCTCTAATTATTCCACTTTGATTTGGAATTTGGATTATTATTAGGGGAAGTGAACTGGTTAGGATTTGCTTATTTTGCTATGAACAAACGGAACGGACAAGTATCGAAGCTCAGAGTACGAGGCTATCGAAGCTCAGAGTCAAAGCAGGCATGCATGTGCTGTAGCCGTGTAATGATGAGATGGTCCCTATTATTAAGGCTAATTCCTGGCACTCCTGCCAGTCGTACACTTGTACCAAAATTAAATTCAAGGATTTGACTCGTACAAAAACATGGCTGCAAAATGCACATAATATGCTCATAGGCCATGTCTTCTACTACCTAGCACAGTAGCACCTAGCTGTTAAGATACACCAAAATTAAATTCAAGGATTTGACTCGTACAAAAACATGGCTGCAAAATGCACATAATATGCCATGGGCCATGTCTTCTACTACCTAGCACAGTAGCGCCTAGCTGTTAAGATGCACAGCAGCGATTCAAAGCCTACACAGCAAGTTTGAGGAGCCCCCACCAGTTTAAACAGTGACTCTGCTGTCGTGCATTTTACACAACCCAATCACATTACCTATCATCCGGTTTCAAATATATAAATATTTAAGGAAATTCCCTTCATAATAATAAGATGAAAATATTTTATGTTTGATATAAACTTTCAATGAAATATAATTTTTAAAAATATTTATCTTAAAATTAAAAATAACATAATGAAGTTAATTAGTTTCATAAAAAGTGTTAAGTATATATTTGTTAACCTATAATATAATATAGATCCAAAGTATATTTATTTTTAATCTGTATATAAAAGTAATCAAGACATTAACTTAAATTTTTTTTTTATAGAATTTTACCATAGGTAGTAACATGTACACCACCAAAAATATTTGGAAAGTAAACGAAAACCAACCGTGGTCTGTACAGTCCTCACTCGCAGTTTAATGAATTGTTACTTTCTCACCAAAGAAAACAAATTCTAATCTACAAAGCACAAATACCTGGAAAAAGTTTGATGGTGAGGGGGGGAGCGGAGAGGAGAGAAAGAAAAGAAAAATTGAAAAATGAATATCATAAGGAAGTTTATTGTGTTCAGTCTTTCAGAATTGTTTTTATCATGATAAAACAAATGAATTATAAAAAAAGAAGAAAAAAGGAATTTTTATGCAGTATTCAAAACACACAGTCGATGCAATAGGAAAAAAAAATGATGAAATATAATATTGATACATATGAAAGCTAATTTCGATATATCATCACTTCCATTTAAATTGTTTTCCAGTTTCCCCCGATTACCTAGCTGTAATGCTAACTGAAATCTAGACCAGGGGGGGAAATGGGAATTGAACCGCTTCATCTTTAACAAAGGGCATTGAATGTAGTATTGCTAGTCCAAAGCCATTATATAAATTTCTACAAAGGTCAAAATCTTAATATGTTCGCTTGTACAAACGACCAAAACCTGATCATCCCAACAAAGAAAAGAACACGGAGCCACAGAAATGTTAAGAAAATAGTAGACGAGTGTTTTACTGAGTTTGTTACTGGGATGATTGTTTGTTACTGAGTTTTCCCTAGAACTGGTTTTGTATTTATTTACACCAGACACTACTAAAGAGTGTGCTTACTTTTTCTTTGTATTGAATATATAAGATGTTAATGTCAGTCTTCAATCATGAGCCTCCCCTAACGTTCAGAGAGGCCTCGTGTAGCGTTGTAAATGTGTATGTGTATTCGGCAATATGGATAGGTCAGTCATAAATTAATGCAAGTAGTTAAAGTATCATCTAATCTCTATAGTCTCCGCTGCCTGCTGCTAGATATGCATATCAAAATTGCTAAAACTAAAGCAAAACCAAATTTTCAATTGCCTATCGGCAGTGAGAACACAAGCAATTACGATCATGCATTAAACTAGCTAACAGACGCTGAAATCTACTAACTCAGTTGGCATAAAATAATCAAGATAAGAAAATGACCGATAGTCTAAAAACTTAAAATCGTTGAAACAGAAGAAAGAAAGAGATGCTTTCTGCATGCAACCCTCCTAAAAAAAAATATTCATTTCTGCAAAAAGCTGCAGATCCTAACCTTCAAGCTTTGGCTATGAAAAATAGAAAAATATTAAATTCCCTTTACTCCTAAAGGGATGCAAAGTTGCAAATGGTACCATCCTTAAGAAAGTAGAAACCCTAGATTACGCCTCTAAGAACAACAAACATAGGGTTTACTAAGAATGGAGGGAAGCGAGATTATAGGGTTTCTATCACCAGATGCAAGCGGCAAGTGACCTGAGGCATGCTACCCTTTATCTGATTCCATCGCAAAAAATTTGCCATCGAACAGTGGGATTCTGCAAAATAAAAACTAAAAAAATGAGGGGAAAAAGCACACAGTATCGTTCTAGTAATTACCTACAAGAAAAAATAATAGTAAATCGATAAAAAGGAAGTAGCAGGAGACAACATCGTGTAAGAGCATTTATCAGACAAATAGAAAGCGAGTATTAAAGAGAAACAGAAGAAAAAACGCAAAAAACAAAGCAAAAGAAAAAAAAGAAAAAGAAAAAAGGAAGGAGGTAGCTGGAGATACCTCATAATTAATAATCAGAAAAGAAATATGGGAAAAAAGTGATTAAGGTAGGTAATTGAGATTATAGTATCACGGAAGCTTGACAAAGAGAAGCCAACACAGCTCTATTGGCAGCATGTCCACCTCCGAGTACGTAGATAGGACCAAAAAGAGAGAGAGAGATCCATGGAACTGGAAGAGGAGGTGGACAGAATGCCAAGGAACTCTGTAAGCAACCCTTTGTTAAACCCACGTGAAGACATCACAAGCCAGGCACAACGCAAAGCCAGATTGGGGTTTTGTTTTGGCTACCACTACAAGGAAGAAGTAAGGGAAAGCATGTGCTGTGGCGTATTTAAGATGTGACCCATCATGAGAATAAATAAGAGAGAGAAGAAAGAAGAGATGGTGTGGTGGGAGTGATTATTGTTTAATTTATTAATATTATTAATGCGAGAGAGAGAGGGGGGTGGAAATATAAATAGAAACGTTGTTGCAGACTCAAAAAGATTTGATAAGCAATGAGATTGGATGGTTCATTCCTGATGGAGAAGGCATATTTAGAAAGATCAAAGGATCATCATAGTTGTTCTTCCCGCTTCCCTCGTTCCTGATGAAACCAAACCAAACCCACTCTAGCTTATTAGCTTCACTCCAACAATCTACTTGTACTCTTTCACCTGCGCTCCCCTGACTATGGTTAAAATGTCACACTTCTGCAAATAAATTAGTCAATCTATCACGCCCATCAAACTATTTGTTGAAGTGCCACGCGAAGGAAGTCGCTGCATGCATAGACGAATTGGATGACCACGTGTCAAACATGCATTGGGTGCATGGACGGGCAGCTAACGAGGCAAAGTCGTAGGTAGCATGGGCGAATTACATAAGTTGCTGTCTGCCTGGACGAATTAGGAGGAGCTACGTCAGAACATGGAAACCACAGGGAGCTTAGGCGAATTCTGCATGACTGCTGACATGGACGCCCTAATTTGGTAGGATCCCCAGCGAATTTGGTAGTGGCCCCAGCCACTTTGCTACATTAGGCCCACTATTTAAACTTTTTGTCCCCCCTTCACTTTCGTAAAGAAAATTTTATGCTGTCCTCCCATATCTTATCTTGTTCCCTTGCTCTCTAGCCTCTCATCTTGCTCACAGCATACTACCATCTTCCTCTCATAAGGTTAGTGTATATTGTTTTTAATTTATTTTATTTATATTGCAAGTATTGAAGATACTTTTTATTTAAATAGAGTTAGGTATTAGATTAAAGGATTATTTTAAACATTAGGTTAGATGATTTTTTATTGTTTGTTTATAAATATTAATTGCATGGTTAATATATTTTATATGTAAATAGTTATAGGTATTTTAAACATTAGAGTAGAGGATGATTATAAATGTTAGGTTAGATGATGAAATTGTTAGTTTATAGATGATTATAAACGTTAGGTTAGATGATGAAACTGTTAATTTATAGGATAAATTGTAGGAAAAATTTATTACATTATAAGTATTAAGTTTCAGAAATTCATTTAGTTAAATAAATATTGTGAAATAATGTTTATGTAAAATATTTAAATAAAGTTTTTATTTAATAAAAATAATA
>PYAF01000509.1:526071-536893 GCA_007407185.1 Glycine tomentella | reverse complement strand
ATGATTATAAACGTTAGGTTAGATGATGAAACTGTTAATTTATAGGATAAATTGTAGGAAAAATTTATTACATTATAAGTATTAAGTTTCAGAAATTCATTTAGTTAAATAAATATTGTGAAATAATGTTTATGTAAAATATTTAAATAAAGTTTTTATTTAATAAAAATAATAAGTAAAGAATTATTTAGTTAAGAATTTGATTTAATAAGAATCATAGTAAAACATTTAATTTAATATTAATGTTATTTATAGATATAATAAAATTAATACGTATTCATGTAATAAACCTAACAAGATAAGATTTAATATATAAAGATTAAATTGTAAATATAATAATTAAAGTATAAAAATTTAAGATTTTATGTAATAAATACTGAAATTAAAGTACTAATTTAATGAATGTAAAAATTAATAATTAAATATATGATGTTATTAAATTTTAAATTAAAGTTTTGATTTGATAAATAAAGATTTCAGATTTGATAAATAAAGATTATACGTATAATAAAAATTTAAAATAAAGATGTGATATAATAAAAATAATAATTGAAGTTATAATGAATAAAGAATTGATAAATCCTCTTTCTATGCATTCTGACATTGTCCGGAGAAGGAATTTGAAAATCACGCTCGAAGTCACCATCTATGTCCGTACCTGATGAGTCACCATCTGAAACAACACCTTCGTCCACCTCATCCTTAGAACTGTCCATAGGCCAAACTGGGTCGTGGGCCGGCACCATTTCATTCCCCATTGCTTCATTTTTTGCTGCTACTGGGAGCGATATATACATTTCTTCATCATCCATTTGTTGTGTTGATTGGGTTGATATTGGTGGTGATTGAGACACATATCTATCTTCCGGATTCACCGATGGCTCTTCCGGATTCACCGACGACTCTCTGTTTATGTCAATGGACCTATCGGGCTGGACCGTCCGGTGACTGCTAGATTGTCCCCCACAGTTTAATATTGCATACAACTCGATAAATCTTGGGTTTGCTCCATCCGATATGCAAGCATCTATAACTAACGCAACATCATCATCATCTACAATATCCACAGCAACCCACTGCACTGGGTTACCCGACGCACATCTAGTTGTCAATCGAGAGACCGATTGTCCGCGTTGTAATCTCAACTTCTTGTAAATCATTTTCATCAGATCGCGGTGGCTACATCCTGTCGGTATACGAAACATTTTTGTTTCTCGTTCAAAAACTTGACATTAGGCCCAATGTATTTACTCCCATTGTAATAGACAATGGTTATTAAACCATTTCTATTAGCACTCATTTTGCGTAAATTAAAAAAACTAACAAAAAATTGAGTTTTTGAATCAAAATTTCTAAACAATCAACAACTTTGAGCAGAAGGTGTGTATGATGATTTCAGGAGGCAGGTATATATATTCAATTTTAATTACCTAATTCGCTGCATTGGGTACCAAATTGACTTACCTACATCGCTGTACCATCCACCAAATTACATGTAATTCACTAGTCACCATACCAAATTATGTTTCCATCCAACCACAGCTTGCCACGTGCCTGCCCTGCTCAATGAGAGAGTGCCCAGTCAGCCCATATTTCGCTAACCTCTCTATCAAATTAAGCCAACCAATACTCACTTACCACGTGACTAAAAAGTGGATGTCACATCAACCACCTATTTTGTCTAGGTGTGCTGCGAATTATGAACGTGACATATTGGCAAATCTTTTTCCAGACCATGGCATCTTGACCAAAGTTTCCCCTCCCCTTTCACACTCTCGATTCTGATGCCCACGAAACGCACTTGAATCTATCTGCTGACGCTTTACCTTCGACACTTGGACACAAGTATGGTTTCCATTTTTGTTCGATTTATTTCTTATAAAATAAATAACCTATTTAGTCCTTAAATTACTCATTTGTTCGTAATTTAAGAATTTTGTTAATTAGTGTGTTAAGATATTCATTAAGAAACTAAAAAAAATATTTATCATCTTAAACATAAGAGAGCATAAAAAATATAATTTTACGTACTTTGATAATTGGTTTTATAATTTTTTAACTAATGCCCTAATAATATTGGTTAACATTTCTCATAATTTAATTCGTATATTTTTTAAAACTATCTCGCAGAGTTTACGATGCTGAAAGGAAAACAAAAACACGAAAAATAACAAACAGAAAATAAAGTAAAAATGAATGAATGATTGTAAAAAAATTTTATAGAAAAAATCAAATTTGATAAATTGATGGTTACCTACCAGCCAAGCAGGTCGAGGTATGGTCGAGGTGCAAATTCAATTGCCGAAATTTGTGACCTAAAATGAAGGTTCAAAATGTCCTTTTACACTAGATGATTGAACGTTTCTTTTAGTTCTGGTGCAAAGCATGTTTTTAGCCGAGACATTTTATATTTTATAGTATTCATATTTATCGTCTCTACTTCTTTTTTATTATTACTAAATTAAAATGAAATTATCTCATGTGATTGATGTAATGTATATATTGCTCTTGCTTTCAAATCATGAATTTTACTGAATGAATACAGTTTAGTTGATAATATATGTTAAAAAAATTATAAAAAAGATTTTAGTTTGATTATTATATAATACATCCTTAAAAAGTGATATTTTTTTTTTAATATGACTAAGTTTCATATCAAATATTAGTTTGATAACATGTCTAAATGACTAAATCTGATGAAAATACCTCAAAATTCAATTAAGAAGCTAAGGTCTAGTTACAGTGATTATAAACAAATCATGAAAGATTTTATCAATTTTGTATAACAAGAAAAATGCCAAGTGTAGTTAAATATTTGCTGTAAGATTACGACGGATATTCATTACTTTTTTTTTGACAGCGAAGGACAATTATTATTTCAACGAATAGTAACACATTTTCTTCAAGCTGAAACTTCATATAACTTAAGGTCAACTCCATGAATATTTTTTTGGTTACATCAACTATGAATATATTGAGGGCGTGTTTGGTAAAATAAATGGATAATTAAAAGTTAAAAAATGAATAAAAAATGAAAAGATTAGTCAACAAATTAATCAATACGTATGAATTTATCCTCACTGAGTAGAAGTTTTTAGGTGTGCGTACGCATAAGTGTTTGCCCGAAAAAAGCCCATGGCCGAAGATAGAGTATTTTCAATTTTATAGCCTGTTTATGTTTGAGGTGAAACATTATTTACTGGCGGTGCCCGGGGTACTTCGAAACCGCAAGGTACAGTATTAATAAAAAGATCATTTATCTTGAATTTTCAGCTGATCTCTTTAATATTTTATGATCAAAGGATTAAATAAAAATAAATATAAATATAAGAAATATAAAATTGATCTAATAATTGGAAAAATGATACTGACACGACCATGGTATTGGGGTAACTGATTAGTGATCAAACCGACGAATCATTAATTGACCCCTATGATATGATCTATAATAAAAAATATATAAAATTTTATATTTATCTTAAAATCTTTCTTTTGATGCATTGATATTGAAAAGTCTTAAGAAAATAAATAAAATATAAAGAACGCAAGTTAAAAAATAATTATTATCTCTAATATTTAACATCAAAGATATCAATGCCAATATATATCAATATTCATACTAAAATAAAACACAACCATATCACATAAATATAAATTATATAATATAAAAAATCAATCTAAATTTTTAAACCACATTTTAAAAAATGATTTGGGATCACAATTTCACCTACAATTCAACCACATTTGTGACAACTTCTAAATCAATTTAATTCAACAAAAATGTAATTGCAGCCACAAAAAATATTCAACAATAAATAAAAAATTAATTTAATTCAAAATTACAAAAAAGAAAAAAAAAGATAAATAACCCGGTCTGGCTCAATGAATCACCGGTTTGACACACAAGTCCAGGCGGGTCACTCCTGGTCAATAGTGGATCCAATTTATGAAATAAGAACAACGCTTTTAAAAATAAATCAAGAATTTCTAGCTGCATAACTAATGATTTATTTGGTCGGGAGAGTGGCCTGTGGCCTGTGGGTGAGTCTCAGAGGATATAGTTTCAGGCGAAGGGGCTCGAGTATATTAAAGTGTTCAAATTTTTTCGTTAAATTAAATTTATAAATTATTATTTTTTGACCTTCCTTTCTACTTATCTAAATAAGCATAATTTTTTGTCTCACTCTTATAAGTTATGGCACATTCTTTTTACTCTACTTATAACTCTCCTATTTTCTTTATTTGTTTCCGTTCTTGTACTAACAGAGTGTAAGCTTTAATTGTGCCTATTGCTTAATTAGTTATCACGCTAAAGCAGTAGTGTGTGTTTGGATTAATATTTAGTTCTAATGCAAAAATTTCAAAGTAAGCACTAACATATTATAGTTTTCATTGAAAAGTTTGTTGATGTTGGATTCAAGTACTTTCCAAACACACATCGGTGAGCACCCTAATGCAACATTCACCATCCAACAAATCGTGAAAGTATGTCAAAAGCTGTGTCAAGTGAAAATCAGAGGAAACATAGATGATAGATCTTTCGTACTTTGACCGGAAAGACTTAAAAATATTATCATTGAACTAACCCAGTGTCTTCCATATGAGAGAGAATCAAACATGAAAATATGTTGGATACGAAGAAGAAAAAAAAGGTGAAGTAGAAGAGTAGCTAGCTTGCTACATCCAACAGCTAATAGTCTTTCGAGGTGAGTAATAGACATCGTCTAATGATGATTCTCTGTTCAAGTTTAGATTCTTCTTTTGACAAAAATGGAAGTGTAATATTAAAAGTATTTTTATACTGGTTATTTATTAAAACTAAAGTTTATTGATAATCCATGCATAACAAAATGACATTAAATGTTAATATGAATTACTGAAATAAAACTCTATTTTTATTAAGAGAACGTAAAATTTTAATGTACAGTTATAATGAACGTAAAATTATTATGGTAAGAATATAGACTATAGAGTAAGAAATGAAGAAGAGAGAAAGGAACACAGAAAAGTTATTTAATATTTTGAAATTGACTTGAGGAGATACAGAAGAAACAACTTTCCTGTCCACTTTGAGTTTAGCCATTCAAAAAGGTACATGCGCTTTGCTCCCTGCTCGCTATGCAGGGTAAGCGTCAACTTTTATTCTTCTTTTGTTCCCTTTATTATTGAAAGGCATTTTTAAGGGGTGGTGCAACTGTGGGGACTAAATTTCTATTTCGCCAACTAATATAATGGGGATGTGAGGATGTCCATTGTCCAAGGTATAAATGTTAGGATGACACAAACAAAAAGGGAAAGAGAGGATGCTTATCTTTTATGTTGCTCTTTGCTGCATCGCTTTTTTTTTAAACTTTTAGGATGACACAAAAGGTTAATAATGGAAACTGTTCTAAAGTAGTACTCTCATTAGGCTATTAAATATGCAGATTCGGTTCATTAGTGGTTGAATATCAAAGCAATTTAAGAGGCCAACTTAAAAGGGAAATATTAGCTACACTGGGAGCTAGGGACTTGCAAGACTCCACTTAGTTTGCAGAACTCGGTGCAGAGGAATCCACCATTATGCATGATTATGGGCCATTTGGCGTCCAAGTGGAGCAGCTCTCATCCAAACCCTCGTATAAGATGCCATCAAGTTCTTCATTTTCTACTTAAAAAGTTTTTTGGTAATGATATGTCATGTTCTAATTCTTGAAATAATGCTTCTTTTGGGCCAAGCACTTTCTTCCAAATGAAGGCCCAGAGACTGTTGGGTATCTACAAGACTACAACCATTCTCACTTCGAAGTCTTCTCTTCTCACCCAATCAGTTGCTTGGCTTTTTTCGAGAGATATACATAGACTCTAATGGATTCTACTTAAGGCTCAGGTTTATGGGTCTTCGTCTCACTTATATGATATTCAATTTTTCTAATTCTATCCGATGTGGGACTTTAACTCACACCTGTATTCCAACACTATTGGTTGATTGTTTGAGGCCTACTATTAAGTTATATTTTTAGGTGGTTTTAGACTATATGCTACATGTGATCCATCTACCATGCTACCTATTAAATTATTTAAGAGTTTAAGTAACGATGTATTTTTTTTTTTAAATATGTTTGGAATCCTATAAGTTTTAAAAAATATTAATTTCATTCTCATAAAAATTTTTATATTAATTTAATAAAATAAATAATTTTTTACTGATTCTAAGTGATAATTTTGTTAGATAATAATTTAATGTATTTAACAAACTTACATGTTTAATTTGATTACAAATGGATTAAATAATTTGTGAAAGTTAAAATTTCCTAAAATAAATTAAATAATGAGTTTTGATGTAGCTTCTAAGTGTGTACTAGAAGATAGAAAGAGAAAATGATTAAATTTGTTAATCACTTAACAAAATTGTTTAACAAAATTATCATAAAAAATATGTATTATTTTATTATAGAAGAGATTAAATTAATATAAAAATTTATGAAAATCAAATTAATACATTTAAAATTTTAGAAGCATTCTAAATATATTTTAGCCTATTATTTATAATAATCACAATATACACATCTATTTTTTTATCAGTTTATATTTTTCAAAAGTGTCAAAGTGGTCAAACAATCATAAAGAGAGGCAACACCATCCGCAGGGAGATAGCCACACCATATTTTGAGTTTTGAGAAGCAAAACGGGAAGAAGAGTTAGAAGGATGCGTGTACAGTGGGGCGAACTACCCCGAGAACTCCTGGAATCAATCTCGAAAAACTTAACCATCTACGTCGATTACCTCCGATTCAGTTCCGTTTGCCGTAGCTGGCGATCCTCCGTTCCCAAACCCCCTCTCCACCTCTCTCCGCAACTCCCATGGCTCATGCTATCTCGCCACGCCTTCTTCGACCTCTCCCTCAACAAAACCCATCTCCTCAACCCTCTCACTGCACCCGAACTGCGGCTCCTCCCACAGCTGGCTCGTCATGCTAGACGAAACCCCCCAAATTCGCCTCCTGAACCCTCTCACGCGAACCACGCGCCCCCTCCCTTCGCCCACGCCTTCCCCAACGGCGTCGCCTTCGATCACGCCAACGTCGGACGCGAGTACCTCATCCAAAACCCCGACGGCGGCCTCTACGCCTTCAACTCGCGACAGATGTGCAATTCTTTCCTCAGAAAGGTTGTCTTGTCGGCGAGTCCCACATTAAACGATGATTTCGCCGCTTGGCGTTCTGCATAAGTGGTTACGATTCTTGGATTTTCCTGATCGGAGAGGAAGAAGAGATGAATTGCTGGGAAGATGTTGTGAATTACAACAGCTTGTTTTTCGCGGTGAGTAAGGGAGGGGCTATTGCGGTGTGTGATGCTGGTGAGGGTTGTTTTCCGCCTCGGGTGTCGATAATTCAGACGACGACGCCGTTTGGATTCGCTGGGGATATCCACTCTGCGGTGTTTTCCGCGGGAGACATGTTGCTGCTGATACGTGTTCTGGATCAGGACTTTTCCGATCACGCGGGGGATTTGGTGTATAGGACGGTGGGTTTTGAGGTTTTCAAGATGAATTGGGGGTTGCTGTTGAGACTTTGGGCGAGCGAGTGCTGTTTGTATGTGGGAATTCTTCGCTTTCTGTGCGGCTGATTTTGTTGGGTGTTCTGCGGATTGCATCTATTTCACCGACGATTATTCGGAGTCCAATGACGATGATGCGTGTGGGAAGCATGATTTGGGCGTATTTAGGTTACGGGATAAGAGCATTGAACCGTTGTCATGTTTTAATCAAAATTCCTGTTCTCGGCTTGGGTGGCCGCTACTAATTTGGGTTTCGCCAAATCCCTGTTGATTTCATTCTTTCAGTTTACAATTTAGTCTTTGTTATAATTTTAAATGTATGTGATCATGGAGACCAGCTTGGCTTGTATTTAATGTATGGTGTTTATAAATGTATATTATGCTATGGAAACATAGAGCTACTCTATGAACTTCGAATTTCAAGTTATTTTATTTTCCGTTGAGAGAGAACGAGACATGAAAGACTAGAATCACCTCCCGCACTTAGTGTTCAAAGTCGTGACTATTTTCTTCTTATGGGGAAGTCTCAACAGGGATCCGGATTGAAGAGCAAGATTGCACTGTACTAAAAGCTATATATAGTAACCTATTTACTGTGAACTTGTAATGAATTTGACTACTTGTTGAATTTGTTCTGGAATTAGATTGCGAATTGCGATAGAGATTGTTTATGGTTGGCGAAGAAAGTATTCTGATTGGGATTTTTTTGGTATGAAGGAGGGGAAGTAAACTCCAAAACAAACAAAGCTACCTCCTAACAACACCTACTACAATTCTGATGGGTATTAAACAGATAATGAGCAACCAACCAATCATTATCAGAGTTTTAAGCTATTAAAAATGTATGGTGTTTTAGACTTCAAACTAATTGGTTAATATTATTTTTTTTGGCATTAACGTGGAATACAAAAGAATTATGATCCTGTTGAATGTTGGTGCATGAAAATGTTGGAAACTGTAATAAACAAACGTATAATATAGGGGCATTCATCAAACTCCGGACCCCTCGCACCCAAAGCTAGAATCATAGACCAAATGCCCTCTGTTGTTAATGGTCATTAAAGCAATTTATATGATTTTGGATTGATAAGCATCCGCGCCTCTTTCTTCCTATTTGGATTGGGCTTTTCTTTGTGTTAAGAATTAGTCTTTCTAGATTTGGGATGAAATTAGATCAGCTGGATAATCAGAGGCGATCAGTTACATACACCATTACTTTTTCTTATACACCATTTATGAACAGTGCATTTCCAAAATTAACTTTTGCTTTTTTAGCGTTTTTATACACGGATCCGTATTATTCATACTTACGGATGGACGAATCCGTAAGAATCTTACGGATCAGCGAAATTGTTAATGATATGAAATAAATTGTTAGCTACAAAAATAAGGATAAAAAACATTAAAAAAAATTGTTCAAGAATTAAAAGTGAAATTTACAAAAAGTGTAGAAATAAAAAACATATTTAAAAATATATGTTAAATTTACATATAATACTAAATTTTTCAATGTATATTTAATAGACATATATTTTTAACATAATAAATTATTTTAAATTAAATAAATTTAGTGATATATATATATATATATATCAACATCTATTAATTTTTAACATAATTGGTCTATTAGCTCAGTTAGTTAGAGCATCGTATTAATAACTTAAAGGTCACAAGTTCGATACCTGTACGTATAAAAGCGCTAAAAAAGAGAAGGATAATTTTGGAAATGCACTGTTTATGAATGGTGTATAAGAAAAAGTAATGGTGTATGTAGCTCATCCCTAATCAGAGACCTGCAACGCGAGAAACATGTTTATTATAAAAGTTAAGTTTAGACTTTTTTTAAAAAAAATAATTAAAAAAATCAAATTTTAGACTTTAAGTGAGTCTATTACATCTCATAAACTGACCTATTTATATAATAAATTGATAATATATAATATTATATATAAGTTCATCAACATGTTAGATCTATAAGTCTGTTAGCTTATTCATAAGTCCTTCTATAAAACAGGTCAGATAAACCAGACTTTTTTAAAAAGTTTAAGCTAAATCTTAAAAACGACCTATAATAAATAAATAGGTCAGCCGTTAAACTTATCAAAGTCTGATTTCGCCGGTTTCTACCCCTAATCTAGACCAACATGCCTTTTTTTTCAATTGCTTTTGTTAGGGCTTTGCTTTCCAGCCCGTGTAAAAAGAAGCTAATAAGGTTTTTTTATTCTTTAAGTTTTCCTTGATCAAGTGGCTGTGTAAAAAGTGGTTATATGATTTTTAATTTTTTAAGCATCCATATATAATTTTTATGACTCAAATTTTTATTTATTTTTTATAACGAATTTTTTTTTTACTTAATACGACCCTTATACTTGTGTAACAAAAACAAGGTTAGATAATAATATATTGACTTAACTTGTAGTTTTAAATATATTTTTTTTCGATAACGTAGTTTTAAATATTTGAACTTAGAGTTCTTTAATGTATTTTATTATTCGCAAATGTTTTTCTCTGCTTAAGTTGAATTAACAAGATATCGAATAAGAAAAAAAAACTTCTCTACGCAAATTTCCAGTGAATAAATTTCTAGAGATGCGGATATTATTCCTGCTAAGGCCTAAGTGCTAACTAATTAAATATTTAATTGGTAAAAATACAATATTGATCTTGCATTTGCCAGGTCGGCAGTGATAGACCACCCAGTGCAGGTGAAAGATGGACGGCTGAAACCATCTTAAATGTTAAATGGATAAGATCACTAGCAAACACATGGACTGGCTTGAGTCGGAGGATAAATACTGGATATTCTAATTCTATTAATCATAAAAAAAAATGTTCACTTCTTGGTATAGTATTTTGTTTTTGCATGAACAGGGCTTGCTAAATATTACGTTCTATCTCTGGGTCCAAAACTATTATATCAAATAAAAATGGTACTACTTATTCAGTTAATTTCCTCTTTACACAATTCATGTTACTTTTAAGTTTTAATATTTGTTAATTGAAAATTATACAATAAAACCAATGATTTTTAAAATTCTAGCAACTAATCAGCCATTGATATCATATTGTTAAATGAACTCGATTAAAAAAATCTGCCAAAAAAAGAAAGTGAACTCAATAAAAGTTAATTATAACTTTTTATAATTTTTAAGGATACACTGATAAACTATTTATAAGTTAAATTTTGGATAAACAAAGTATGAAAAATATATATCTTTGTGATTTATTATAAAAAAAACTAATTTAATAATTTTAAAATAAGAAAATAAATTAGCATAAATTT
>PYAF01000509.1:514195-525971 GCA_007407185.1 Glycine tomentella | reverse complement strand
CCCCCTAAAAAAAGCATACATACAATAATATGTTAAGTGTTGCTCATCTATTAAGTTAAATATAATATGCTATTCAATACATATTAATGATAACATACGATTGAGTTGTAAATAATGGTGCAAGATTTATTTTATCTTAACTATAAATTTTGAATTTAAGAATTATAAGTATTCAACTTGTTAAATAGTTTAAAAAAATGTTTTATCACCTATAAGAATTTTACCCATTTTAAATAAAATTATCTTTTTTAAAATATATATGTGGTCTATAAAAAACATACTTTCAATTTAAAATATGTTATTAATTTAAGGTCGTTACTCGTTGGGTATGTTGGAAGGAAAAAAGTTATCAATGTTATGTTAAACAAAATAGACGGAAGGAATATTCTCTATAATAAATAATAAAATAGCTAACTTTTAAAATAGTTGTTAAAAAAGTTATTCTTAAGATAATTTTTAACTGATTGGTAGAATAAAAATATTTTCATTAATAATAAATGAACATTAAACTTAACTTAAATGCCTGATTATCATTAATTTATCAAATATCAATAAATAACTTATGTTTGATCAGTAAATATTTTGATTCTGGATACGAAAAGATTTAACACTTCTGAGCGGAAAAGTTACACATTTTTATATTGTTTAACATTTAAAATGCAAAGTGAGTTAAAAGAGCATATGAAAGTAATAGTATAAATGGGAGTAAATGTATGATGTGCGTGTATGATGCATTTGATTCTTTGATGTAGAGGGAAGATACGTTTCAGCTTTGAAGAGCAGAGGAGTCAGAAGCACAAGTGCATGTCAACGCTCGGAAGCTGGTAACAGACAAAGGTGAAACAGTGCCTCTGTCAGCCTACGAATAACACCGCAAGAGAAAACAAACACCCAACCCCAGTAAAGGAAGTATTCATCAACACAACAGCCTCAGTGAGAGTGACTGAGACATATATAATATAATAAATAAACAAATATTATGGGACTTTGTACTGTAACTCTGCCATCCGCAATGACAAAAATAAACCCAATCGTTTCCCCCCACGCGGCAACCCTTCTTCTTTACTGATTCTCATTCTCGATTTCTCGTCTCGGTATTCTCGTTCCCCCACCCCTTCTTATTTACTCTCGTCACATCAAACATATCCATCTTCCTACTACCTATTAATTACTAGTATGTCCTTTTTTTGCTTTCAAAACACAACACAACTCTTCCCTTCTTAACTTTCACCTTTAACCTCAGTTTTCCGGTGCCGTCGCGTC
The DNA here is from genome assembly GCA_007407185.1 of Glycine tomentella. Lineage (NCBI taxonomy): Eukaryota > Viridiplantae > Streptophyta > Magnoliopsida > Fabales > Fabaceae > Glycine > Glycine tomentella. Next base: position 524,708 of record PYAF01000509.1, on the reverse strand, counting down.
GCTCGGAATGTCATCGGCGGCGAGAACTCCCCACGGCCAGGAGGGAAAACACTACCCTGCTCCACTCGCTCCTCACGAGGACGTCGTTAAGGACTCCAATCTCTTCTGGGACACTCTAAGGCGCTTTCACTTTATTATGGGTACCAAATTTATGTAAGCAGCTTTCTATATCTTGTTTTATTTTATTATCCTCGTCAATGAAAATGTGGCTTTGGTTTTACGGAGCTTTAGCGTTTCGTTTTGGTTTGTGCTATTAAAATAAATGTTTGACTGTTTTGCCCTCATAAACTTGTGAAGGATTCCTGTGATTGGAGGGAAGGAGCTGGATTTGCACGTTCTTTACGTGGAAGTTACGAGAAGAAGTGGCTACGAGAAGGTGGGATCCGTCTGTTCAACCCGTGTTTGTAGCACTCTCCTTTCCAGTTAAATATTTAAGTAAACTAGTGGGTACATGTTTTTGTAACTACTTCCTAAAGTGCAGGTGGTTGGAGAGAAGAAATGGAGGGAAGTTGGTAGTGTTTTCAAGTTCTCCGCTACCACCACCAGCGCTTCTTTTGTACTCAGGAAACACTATTTCAGTCTTCTTTATCATTATGAACAAGTTCACTTTTTTAAAGCTCGGGGTCCTATCTACACTCCATCAGCAGGTACTATTTTAATACTCTCTTTTTTTTTGTGTGTGTGTGTGTGCCTTATGTATATTTTGGTCATTCGTGGGTTTAATTTTTCTTCTTGTTAATTCGTTGACTAATGAAATTCGCGTTTGCGAATCCAACTTTATTTATTGTGCAGATGCATTTTCCGGCAACAGCCCTTCGTGGAGACCTGAATTAGCTATTGTGGAATATTCGCCTAGGCCTATGGATAATAGTCCTCAATCTCGTGCTGAAGGTTATTTAGCAATTCACAATATCACATTGTTTTATTTCTGGGGTTACCATTAATTAGAAACTAGCTATTAATTAATCTTCGTGGAATGGGTTAGTTAATTTCAATTTCACTTGTGGATATCTTTACCCTCTATAATAAACTCATCTGGTAGCTAATTAATAAAACTCCATTTTTTATGTGTAGTGGAGTTTAGTCTTTAGACTATTGGTTGCATATTTATGTCTTCCACACATTTTATTCGACTTCATGTGAGGCTTCGTTGAGTGCCTGTTTCGATGCATGCTTGTTGAATGCTGTAAAGGTTGCATACAACACACAAAAATCTTATAATTTTATGTAATTGTAATTTGAAATGAATAATGACTTGATTAGAAAAATGTTGTAACTTTCAATGTGCAGTGTGCTTATTTATTTAAGTTCTCTGCACTTTCAATGCTGAAATTTACTACTGTTTGTTTTGTGCAGATACTTCATGTCTCTCAGGAAATGGAACCATCGAGGGAAAATTTGACTGTGGTTATTTGGTGTCCGTGAAGCTTGGTTCGGAGGTTCTTAGAGGGGTGCTTTACCATCCTGAGCAATTGGTTCCTCCTCCATCGATTCCAAAACATGGGAGTGCCATTGTGCCAATCAACCGCAAACCTCACCGTTCTGGTCGTAGGAAGAAAAACAAAAGAAGGTGGGACCCCAACTATCCAAAGCCGAATAGGAGTGGCTATAACTTCTTCTTTGCTGAAAAGCATTACACTCTCAAAACTCTCTACCCAACCAGAGAAAGGGAGTTTACCAAAATGATTGGGCAGTCATGGAACAGTCTTAGCCCAGAAGAAAGAATGGTTCTCTTTTTTTCTCTTTATTGGTTTTTGCATTATTTACATGGTTGTTGAGGGTAATATGTAAATTACATGCTTGTTTAATAATGTTGCAGGTTTATCAGAACATTGGCTTAAGAGACAAAGAAAGGTACAAGAGAGAATTGACGGAGTACAAAGAGAAGATGAAGCTTAGGCAGACCCCAGAAGTTGGACGTCCATAGAATCTCATAGGTACCCTTTTGTGGAAGCGAAAGAATGGCTTAGAAAACTTTTAAATTCTGTTGACTTTTACATACATATTGTTGTGGATAATGATCCACTGGACTGTGGTCTACAAAACTATTTTTTTTTCTTTTCAAAAAACAAAACTAGTGTCTATTGTTAGTAGAGATCCTTTCATTTCGTTTAATCAATCAATTATCCCCCCAAGTTTATTCTCTGTGGACTGAATGGTTCATTGACAGACAGAGTATAGCGTGGTCCATATGCTTATAATTTTTTTAAAAAAACTTATAGCAACACATCCATTTGTTTTTATTTATGATTTTTTTTGTCTCCAAAAATAAATAAAAAAAATTAACTCTTTTTAATTTTTTTTAAGTTTTAAAAATAAAAGAATTCGAATTTCTCTAGATTATTTTGATTTTTTACTTTTATTTTTACGTAAGTTTTTTTTTTCTTGCACTTCCACCTTTTCTATTCCTATCCTATAAAAATTAATTTATAAAAAAATAATTTTTGGAATTCATTTTATAAAATATTTTAAAAAAAAACATTGTCAAATGCATTTTAACACCATTTTTAATTAGGACTGGGAACAAGTTATGTAGGCTTTTCAAGTCTTAAGCGTGGTCAAATTCCTAATCACTAAGAACTGAGATTGACTTGCATACTTTTAGGCCTTTTTTTTTTTTCACCTGTAAGGTTTATTTCGTAATATGGTCTATAGACCGACAGTTATTACTAATTAGTCCAAATAGGCAATCGAGATTTTTAATATAGATAAGTCAAATCTAATAATATTTTTATTATTATTAGTATTATTCGTAAAAGAATAATGTTTATGTTAATAGGACTACTTGTTTAGTGAGTTAGTCTATAAATCTTTTATTATTAGACTTTTTGTCCTTTCTGTATTGGTAGATTTACTAGTCTATTTGGACTAATAGACCGATATTAAAGAAATCTTGGCGAACTTTTTAATTAATAAGTCAGACCTTATTTAAGTTTGGTCATAGGTCTTTAGTAGACAATTTGACCTGTTTTCATTTTTATTTTTATGCATTCTTTTTTATTGAAAAAGATTCATGTAAATCTTATAATATATGTGAATCATGTTTCACTTTCAAACTAATGCAACCTATAAAGTGTGTTAACAAATTATACTTTGTTTTTTTATAGGCAAAAAATTATACTTTGTAGAAAAATTATATTAGATTTCAAGTGTTGGCACACATATTTTCGTCCATTGTTTTATTTATTCAAAAAAATAATTTTTTTTATTTCTTTTTTTTTTATCTTTTCAAATACTGTATTTTTTAATTTTATTTTTATTCTTTTCATTTTTTCTTTCTCTTTCAATCTAAAGAAAATGTTAAAAAACCTGTGAAAGCACAAGTGCAATTAATCATACAGGTGGTCACTGATTTGAATCAACTTATAATTAGGAGCAGAGTTATGTTGATGTTGAGGTGGGGCAATTTTTTTAACTCTATTTTATCCTAGCATAAAGATAAGCGTTGTCGTATTCGTGTATCCGCATTTTTATTGTACTATTGCGTTAAAAAATAATAAACTATAATAATTTCTAATTACAACTTTTAATTTCTATTCAATTAACACATTCTAGATGAAAAAAATTAAAAATAAAATGAATAACACAACTAAAAATAAAACAATTAATTATCATAGGAAAATCACGATAAAATTGCTTTGAAAAATATTCTCCCTCCCCCTTTTTCCATAAATTCCCTCATCGTTGACAGTGGTAGTTTCTATCTATATATCCCATAAAAGACATGTGAAATTAATTAAAATAGTAATTAGTAACAAACAAAGGAAATAGAATATAGAAGAATGTGTAAGAATGATTTGAAATAAAAAAAATAAGATAAAAGTTAATTCTTGTGAATTTATATTGTACTTACACTGTCCGTGATGGCAAAAAAAAATCATTACACCATCTGTATTGGAAAAAAAAAAACAACTCTATGGAGCGCAACTGTCCTCGCCCCCCATGCGACAATCTTTCTTCTTTAATTCTCATTCTTAATTTTTCATCTCGGTATAAATAGATAATTGCACTATGCCATACAAATAGTTGGTAAATCAAAATGAAAGATGAAATATAAATATAATAGTGTGGTTACCTGATTTTGGTTAGTGGAAGAGTTTTAATATGCATAATGTTATGTTGATGTGATAGAAATTAACTTTTTCATGGTAGAACTTAATAGATTTTGTTTTTAGTTATATTTTTTTATTCATAGTATCGAATCCAAAATCTTACTTAAGAGATTTAAATCAAGATTCACTCATTGAAATAGAAATGGGGTAAAACAAAATGACAAAATGGTTCAAAAAAGTAAACATTAAAGAAGATTAATTATTGTTACTACTTTAACATTATTAAGGATAAAATAGTCTAAAAAAATGTGGAGACAAAAAAACAATAACAAAATTATATTTCCTTTATATATTAATATAGATACAATATTTCTTATATATAACATAAAAAATCAAAAACTCATGATACCGGTTGAAATATTTTTATCAAAATTTAATTAATTTGACAAGTCTCCTATAACATATAAGCTATATATATTTTATGCCAAAATTTACAAAAATAAAAATATAAAGAAACTTAAATAAAAATGAACACTTAACTAATATTATTACAACAATAACTTTTGACTTCAAAGAGTATTTTTTTTTACTCAGATATCTTGGTTTGACTTACATTGACTTGTGTTCTAATGAGAATTATTCTTCTAAATTCAATAAATTTCTCCAATATGTGAAACTTATGTGTAGGCTTCTACAAAATTCTAAACTTATGCGTGGGCTTTTTTAACCAATCATACATGTAAAAATACTTTACACGCGGTCACACATTAAAAGATGAATAAAATTCTAAATTTATATACAAATTATTGTCCAACACAAAAAAATTATAATAAAGATAAAAAAAGAATTTTTAATAATAATTTATATAATTGGCCATCCCAGCAATAGCTCTGTCATTTCTTCTTACTCTAACAACCCAACCAAAACAGTAGAAAAAATCAATTTTGTTTCAAATTTTATTTGTCTAAAGTGATAGCTTTGATTCGACTGTGTAGTAGAGGCCCATACATATTTTTATGAGCATTGTGAATTTTTCTAAAGGAATGAACATTGTTATTTTTTATTTTGAGTATTTTGCATTCTTATTATTAAATATGACTATCCAATTTGAAACAACTTGAAATACATTGAATTAATTTCTATGAATTTCTAGGAAATTGGTGAGTTTACAAAGGAGATTTTTATGTGGGCGTGAGGACGGGAGGGGGAAAATAGCTTGGGTTGGTTGGGAAAAGAATTGTTGTTCTAAGGAGAACGGAGGCTTAAGAGTCAAGGATGTATCTTTATTTAATTTTGCTTGACTTGCTAAATGGAGGTGAAATATTTTTCACAATATATGGGAACTTTGGGAGAGGGTGTTAGATTCCAAGTATTTGGGTTGACAAGAGTTGTGTGATGGTGGTATTACATTAAAGGAGTCAATTTTGTGGAGGGACTTAAAAGGGTGTGCGAAAAGAGATGATGATAGGTGGTTTGATGATATGGAAGATAGGAGATGGGTCACGTACTAGATTTTGGAAAGCTAGGTGGTGTGGGAGTGAGAGTTTGCAACATAAATTTGTAAGGTTGTTCCTTAATTCGAAACAAAAAAATGCATGTATAGAAACGATGGGTAATTTGAGAGATGGTAGGTGGGTTTGAAAATTTAGATGGAGGAGAGAATGGTTTCAATGGGAGACACAATTGGTGGAGGAGTTCTTTGCATTGGTTAACAATGCTCACATTAAAGGATTTGGTGAAGATTGTTGGATTTGAATCGTCGATCCATTATATAATTTCATGATTAGATTCACATATCTAACATTTCATAACTCGAAGGTGGGATCATATGAGGAGGAAGTCTTTAAGCGGTTATGACAAATCAAAATTTCAAATAAAGTTTTTTTTTTCTTTTATGATTAGGAGAGTTTTGCATGATAGATTATCTATAAGGATTGATCTTCATAAAAGACAAATTCAACTTCTAGAGGATGATCTTGCTTGTGAATTGTGTGGACAAAGTGATGAGGACATCTCACATATTCTTTTTTCTTGCAAAGCAGCATTACATATTTGGTGGAGATGATATAAATTATTGAAAATCCAAAGGATATCCCACATTATACCTTGTGATCACTTCCGTCAAATTTCACCTGGGCTACAAGGGAGAAAAGCAAATTCTTGGTGGGTTGTTGGTTGGAGTTCCATTGTATGGAATTTATGGCATCAAAGGAACAATATAATTTTTGAAGAGCAAGTATTAGTTGAAGATAATTTATGACATAAAATCCTCTTTGACATGTGGTCTTGGTTAAAGACATATCAAAATGATTTTGATGTCTCTTTCTAACAATGGCAAGTGAATCTGGATATATCTTTGGCTATTTCTTGAGATGCTATCTTATTTAGGAGGTGTGGTAATTGATTTATTATGATTATCAAAGTACGTATTTTCATATGCAATTTCTTAGTTGTACAGGTAAAGATTCGTTTTCTACCATGTGGTGGATTTTCATACTTGACAATAGTTTGTTGTTGGTGGGCCGCAATTAGTTGTTTCTCGGGTAGGGGGTTTATTTTCCATACTCCCTATGTTATTCTATAGCCATGGTGGCTGCATCTCAATCCTTTATATAAATGTTTCAGCACCTCTGATGTAACTATATAAATTCTTTTGTTGCAAAACAAAAAAAACCATGGGAATACCATTTCTCTTTGAGCGTGTTACATAAGGATTTTTAATTTTAAATCATTGTACTCCTATGAATCTATGGTGCAAGTTTATTTAAAATTAAATTAAATTGTAAGTCACTCGTGCGTCATACTTAGATTTGTACGCTTTTTTTGTATTGTGCGTCATACTTGATTCAAAAGGTTTCGTGTTTACTAACCATCCTTCCAAAGTATCATCACAAAAAGAAAAACATTTCTTAAAGTATATTTTTCACTCTTATAATATTGGCCTTCTTAAAATTATCTCACTGCCTGTACTTTTTTCTCAATGAACTGTTGTAACTTGTAATGACAATCTGGTGCATATGCTGTCATAAAATATTCTTACATTTTTTTTATAAATAAGAAAGAGACGAAAAATAATATATGAGATCAAATAAATGATAGGATAAAAAATATAAATTATAAAAATCACACACCTCTAGCAATTGAGAATAACTTTGGAAAGAGAAAAAAGAATAAGAAAAAAGCGACTGCATGAAACTTGAATTGAGGTATTAAGATGATCACATAATGATAAATTTAATCAAATACCTTACATATGTAAATATCAATATTTTACTTAACATATATTGCTCTATTTGTATCTTAGTTTTTTTTTAAAGCATTATCCAATTTTAAATTTTAAATATTTTTTTCTTAAATAAGTTATTTTAATTCAAACTTAATTTTACAAAAAAAAAACTTTTATAATACACTGATGCTTATTAATCAGAATCGAGAGAAATGAACACCTCTAAAATTGTTTTGCTTTTCAAAAAATATAAGAATCAAGAGAAAGAGCACCTATAAAAAAAAGTGGTACTCAGGAACAAACCCTCGGATAAGCTACTTCCTATTCAATAAGTATTTCATAAAATTTAACTCATTAGAGTTGAGCTAGTGATAAACGATTAAAGTAATTTGTACAATATCTTAAGTTTAAATCTTGATTTTGTTTTAAAACAGGCAAAACTGGATATATATTATAAGAACCCTCTTCTGGCACAAGATGTAGCAGTGAGGGAAGTTTAAATCTTGTTATCATGATGACACATAAAATAAAAATCTTGTTGTCGCTATATTGTACACGAAAGAAAGTAATTCGTGCAATGAAAATTTTAATTAAATAAAAATTATTTCACAAAAAAAGATGATTAATAATGTATTATTATATTTAATATTGATTGATGCCATTTATATATTGATTTAAGAAAATTATAAATAATTTTATTAAATTATTAATTTAAAAAATAAAAAAAGATTGTTTTGTTTTTTATAATAAAAAATATAAAATATGTCATAAAATGAAGAAGAAAAAGATACGTGACCTATAAGGAAAAAAACGTATAAAAGTCATCCGAAGTCCGAACACTAATCCTATGGATCTCTACTGAATTAATTAAGGACTAAAGTAGAACGTGAAGAGAAAACAAAAAAGTAAAGACATCACAGACTCCATGATCAGTGGATAAATTAATTTAAGAGTAGTATCTTCCGATTCCTCAATAAGGAGAGAAGAAGGACTACCGTGCCAAATTAAATAACAGTAAAATACTATAGTTGTGTCTGATTGTGATGTTGTGCTAGTTTATGTGGGAAGCGAGAGAAACAAGGGGCGCGAGTGTTTGGTGGGTGGGTGATGCCATCAAAGATTCATATTGTTATAATAAAAAGGATTTTTATTGTGTTTATCGTCATTACTTAATCGAAATGGTTAATTCTTGGATGGTACAAGCAAAGTCTCCTTCGTTGTATATATATTATTATTCTGTACAATCCACGTCGATATGGGTTTGCTAGGGGTGCGCATTACGCTCCCTCATTTTCACTAAATGTTATTTTAATCTCACGACACGGGTGGTGACCTTGTTGATATAGGTAGCAGAATTGCCATTTTTTGTTTCATGCAGAGAGCTTTTGAATTGACGATATCCTTCATCAGACTTTGGTTGTTCATGTCATATTACTATTTTATTGATTATTATTGAAGTTGAACGTGAGCGGAGCCATATATAAGAGGGGTCCCGTTAATTAGTTTCTTATTTTGAGTTGGTGGTACTCGGAATGAATACATATATGGGAGATCATACAGAATCTTGCAATAGCGGAATTTTCAATTCTGGATGGAACCTAAGTCCAAAACAGAGGCAGAAGGTTGGAGTTTATAACGAGGTTCTATGTAGACTTAGGGAATTGAATGTCCCAGAGGCTATGGTTCCTGGTTTTCAGGATGAGCTTTGGGCACATTTTTATCGCCTTCCTTCTAGGTACGCCGAATCCTCTTGTTCTCGCTGTATATTTTTGTCTTCAGAAAAATAGAAAACTTAAGAAAAGAAAAAACAATTACTTGTTGGTTGGGGTGGTTCAAAATGTTGATTTTTGTTCTTACTTTTTAGTTCAATACTTAAACCGCTATTCTTCTTATTTAATTTGTGTTTTTCGTAAAAGAATCTTTACTCTTTTTCTATTTTTCAGTTTTGAACTCGTTAGTGTGGAGACTTGCAATTGCTAATTTTGTCAATAATATGCGCATATGTTAATATTAGGTATGCATTGGACATGAATGTGGAGAGGGCACAAGATGTTCTTATGCATAAAAGGTTACTGGACATCGCTCGAGCCCCAACTACAGCAATCGGACCTGCAGTTGAAGTCCGTCTTGTACAGGTAATTCATCTAGAAACTAATTATGTAACCTGTTTGAATAAGTTTTTATACAATCACTTTTTGAGAGAAATAAGAAAAAAGAATAGATTAATTTTTTGTTAGAAGTTATTTCATGTAATTTTTCTAAAAAATGAGAACACATTTAGAAATTAATCAATGATTAATTTATGAAAAACTAATTTTAACTTTTTTTTTCTTTTTTTAAAAGTGTTTTTAGAAAGTTTATTCAAACATGTTCTTAATAAGATTATTAATTAATAGCAGATAAAGTTTTGACCTCTAACGTTTCCTTTCCCTTAGCCTTCATCAGTCAATTTTTCCATGATTTCACTTACTATACTGTATGTCTGTATGTACTATTACGCCCTAGAATATGGCCATTGGCATTAGGCAACATTGTTGGAGAAGGAACCTACGTCACGCTTCCATTACTACAAAAAGTTTATGATAATATATAAATGGAATTGTAATTTTTTAATATGTGGATTTTGACATTTTAGGTTTTTAAATTGGGCCCACAAACTACTCCATTTAGTCTGTGAACCAAACAAAATACGATCCATTTAATAAGTGGGTCAGCCCGATCCAATTTACTTAAATACAGATCAAAATAGACCAAACAAGCCCATATATTCACCTATATATTAGTAAGGTCCTATTCTTTTGTCTTGTTTTTTTTTTCTCACTCTCAAAAAATATTCCATTTCAAAATACGTAAAAAAACAGTAATTTTTAAAACTTTATTTAGGATTATATTTTTCTTTAATAGTTATATTTTTTTTGTATGATTTATTAATTTAATTATTAACAAGTATTAATATTTTATTTTCATTAAATATATCGATTTTCTTCTTTTTTTATAACAATACTTTCCAAAAATAATCTCAGTTTAAATAATAAATTAATAAATAATATATAAAACTAAGAAATTATCATGTTCTGATTTCATTAGTATCTATAAAGAACATTAATTTATTCACTTTGTCATGTTCTGATTTTGCTAGACCTTGGCAATATATATTTTATGCAGGTTCGTTCTGCTTCAGCTGGTCATTCTAGTAAATCCCTTCATTCAAACTCACAAAGTAAAGTTTGTCCAG